>CAJNOQ010000319.1:0-55089 GCA_905250885.1 Didymodactylos carnosus | reverse complement strand
AATCGAAAGCGGGCAAAAACCATTGTGATATTCGGAATCAGCACGTTCGATTACCTATTGTCAACTGAGTTTAAGCTCAAAAGCGAGGAGGCAGTTGGTGGCCTTCCCTCGTTAGATCAAAAATTTGACTTCTCAACAAGATGTCTCTGAGCTGACCACAATGTAATGTTGAATAATTATAAATATTTCAGAAAGCGCTTCATTGATATAAATGCCATTTATCATTCGCATGTTCAATCTCACTTAGTTTGTATTATACAACAGTACATCCTTCCTTATATTGTATCTAAACTGAGGACAACAATAGGAATAGGCAAAGAGTTTGAAGCAAGGAAAAAACTTTTAGTCCACCTTGAAAATATTAGATCTTCATCATTTTAAGTATAATTTTGAGAAAATAAGGGAGGTGGACGCTATTTAATTTGGGAAGCGATTAAAAAAAACTGGTTTCAAAAATCTGGAAGCACAAATTGAAGTTGGTCATATCATTTTTTCGAACATCAGATAACTGTAATGTTTATATCTGTCTCTTTAGAAGAGCAATGGTATTAGTCATCTTCGTCGGTTAATGAAGTTATGAAACATGTGATAAAAATAGTAGTCATCTTTCATTTCATTAATAGTCAGTTCATTTATGTACTCGTATAGAAAGAGGCCCATGCCAAGTAATTCGAATAGAAAACGTTATCGTCGATCTTCTCTTCCTATTACCGATCAAAAATCGATACACAGCTGCTCATCACCGAGTAGAACGATTAGTTCAACACACATTCTCTATTCCCCATTACAATCTATCAATAGTAGCAGTCGTCAACATGGTCGAAAATCCTCTCATACAAAAAATTGTTCATCAACACCAAGACAAATATCAAATACGTCACAACAAGACAAACGTCATTATAAGGGTAATTTCGATAGCTATAATTGATGACTGTAGATCCGATATATTTATCACTGGCAGTTTAATTATAAAAATGAGCTAATTTCTTGAAGGAGTAGCTGTTGACATAGAACGAGTTTCAAAGTGGACCCAATGCATTTTTTATACTACAGCTAAATTTAGATGAAAAGGTTCTGCCTACCTATTATTCCTATCAAGAAACTTCACTTTATTTTACGTTTATATACCGTATTACTTATTCAACACTGGTTTACTCCTTCGGTAAGGAAAACAAGTTTCACCTTCATTACATACGCTCTGTTTACATGTTCAAAATGCATTTTTTTCGTTTCGAAGTTCTCTACGTTGGATATTATGAACAAAACATTGTGTAAATCTAGTTTTTTAAACAAAAAATTTAGTAATCTTCAACCGCTGCAATTTTTTCTTAAAAACAGTTTTGGCCCTTTTTACATAAATCATAAAGTTTTTTAATGGAAATGTCGAGCAACAATTTTTATGAGCCATGGTAAACAATCTAGTTTACCTTTCATTGGATAGTCTCACGTAACAATTCAGCCTACCGTTCTCCTCTGATTAAAAAAGAGGGATACGTTTCTCATGTATTAAAATATCGACAGGGGTGACTTCCTCCCTTCGTGTTTTTGACCTTGTCGAAAAATATAAACCCCATGTCTTAGCTGGCTGAAATTTTTACCAGAAATACTTCAGTTCCTATCTCGTATTCAAATCTTTTTTTCAAGAAATATGCTTTTCTTCTCTAAACATTCGAAAATACTAAACATTTTTCAAACCTCGGCTTTTATACATGGAGAAGAAAAGATTCTTGAAAAAAGATTTGAATACGAGAGAGGAACTGAAATATTTCTGATAAAAATTCAATACTTATAGGACATATGATTCACATTTTTCAACAAGATCCAAAAACAAGCAGGAAGTACTCTAAAAAACACTAATTCTTGTTTTAAGATAAAAATGGTTCTCGTCGTCGACATGATTTCAAACAACCTGAAGATAGTCGTCCATGTCTTAATCATTCACGCGATCCTCCTTATCGTCGGCATTATCGATCATCAGCTTATCATCAGTGTCAACGACGACGACTAAGTTCTCATTCTTCTAGTTACTCAATTCCTCCTCTATCTAACGAACGAACAACATCACAACGTATTGATTTAAATCGTTTAGCAAGTTATTCTCCAGGTCGACATAATTTCTATGCACGAAAAGATGATTATCGTCCTTTACAACATCGTGATTCATCTTTACTTGAATCTTATAATCGGAGTCGGTTTAGCAGTCGAACAACAATGTATTGTGCATGGGAACGTCATAGAAGTCGAAATGGACGAATATACTATTATAATACTGAAACTGACCGATCACAATGGGAAAAACCAGCTAAATGGAATAGTCAAGGCTGTAGAAAACATCGTGTAAATTTTCTCTTGTATATAATGCAATCACTCACATACACGCTCTCTAATTAAGAGTGGTTTAGTTTGAATGAAATATCCACAGAGTTCCACAACTGCTCGTAAGAGTGAGAAGCGACTAGACCGTGTCCTTCTTTCCCCTCTGTTAACTGAACATTAAGCAAGTGCTGACTACCGAGAAGAAACAAAAAAAACTTTTTTAGCTCTTGGAATATGTGATCACGAGACCGAGATCAAAACGAGCTATTTTATCGTTCCTATTTGATTCGTTCGATAAATTTTTTGTTTTCATTCAGCACTGGTTGAGTGGTAATCAAATATTTCTTCTTTTCTTTCACTCTCTCTTTAGTACTCAATTGCGAGTGATAACGACGATTTATTTTATGCGCTAGCTGAAAATCGTCAAGTTGAACAACAAGAACATGTTTTATTACGTAGAAAAGTTCAACAAAAAGAAAATTTATGCTGTAAACCTGCTTTAGCTGGCTGTCATATTTTCCGGTCATCATTTGAAGAACAACGGCGTCGATACGAAGAACTGTTTCGACATCGATCAACAGACTGTTCAGCCCATCCGTATTATTATTCTCCTAACCATTTATCACCGTACAATGTTGAACTTCATCCACCATCACCAGATACAGATAAAGAGAAACGAGAGAAAAAGAAAAAGAAAAAGAAAAAACATCGTAAACATAAAAAACGTCATCGTCAATCATCAAAATCTCTCCAACCTTCTACAACAGCAAGTTCTATATCTGTTCGAGTTCTAACCGAAAATAGTGCACAAACTTCACCAACGAGTCAGCCAACAGGGGCAATTAAAAGACAAATTGAAGGGTAAGCCATGGTAGTACGTAGTTTGAAAAGCAACCGTAAAAGGAAACTTTAATTCTCTAGACCCCGTTCCTCGTCTCTCTTAAACGATCATATAACATGTGAGGCTATTCAATATTATGCCGCTTTTTTCAAACAACAGCAGAAGTTACTTCAAAATGAACAGTTACAACAGCGACACAGTAATACAGAACAATTAGGACGATTAATAGGAGGAACTCCAACCTCTGACAAACAAATACTCATAACACTAAACCAAACTCCTATCCTCATGCCAAATTTTATTTCATCACCTCAAATGTCATTAAAACGAAAATATGAAACGATAAAACAGGAAAATCAACAAAAAGATAAAGTAAGATAAGAACATGCCATTTATCCAGCCAAAAATCAGATTAATTTTGTCCTGTATAGTACGAACATTTCACAATGAAGCTGATTTCCACCAGTGAAACAGCTAAATTGACTATTTCTAATTCATCTCGATCAACATCACAACTACCACCACCACCACCACCATCATCGTTGGCGATGATCGATTCAGCTACAAATTTCGAAGGATTGAAATTGAATCTTGCTGAATGTAAATCGCTGCTTATAAAACCAAGTATAAGTCCAAGCAGTACAGTAGTGATGATGATGCCGCCGCTCACCTCTCAAGATATCATTGATTCGATACAAGATGATGTTGAACAACCATCACCAACTATATCACAACAAACATCTACAAGTCCAACACAAACAAATAACTTATCAACAGGTGAGATGTGCACATAAATATAATGAAGTTTTTCCAATTCTAATGTTCATTATAGATATTAAAAAGTATTACCGTGCTGAATTGATTGAACATTTACTAAATTGGCCATCAACACCATTGGAAAAAGATGCATTGCGTATATCAAATGATTACTATCGTTATTCAACATCATTAGCGACACTAAGAACAGATTTGTTCCTAAATAAACTTAAATATCAATGGGGAGAAATCCAGTCATGTAAATATCGTGGTATATTGAAATATTGTAACTTGGTCATGAATGAATTACAAAAAGTAGATAATCAAACAACATCGACGATCGAACAAAATACAACAAAAAATAGTCTAAATTCAGGCGTACAACTTACTATAAATACAAACAATACAGTTTTTTGACTACAAACGGTTTTTCTATTGAAAAACAACAATCAGTGAAACACTAATCATCCGCAATTCTGAACGTGGAAATACGCAGCCTGCAAATTAACTATTATATTCTAAAACTCTTCCGTATTTTCCCCGTTACACAGTTTGGCTAAAGTCAACAACATAAATGACTATCATATGTTCATATCAACATGATAACTTTTTTTCACATCTATTTGGATGGACTTGTCATCAATCTATGTCGAACAGACATGGAAAGCATCCTGTTTAGTCTACTAAAAATCTATCCGTTGATCAAAAATAGTAGTTGGTTAGATATACGTATGTCTATATTCGCCTATCTCTAGGTTTGTGCATAAAGTATTGAAATGCACAAAATGCAGGTTATAACGCCAAAAAGTTTATTATGCCTATATAGTAAACATTATTTATAATGAATTCACTGATTAATATTATGATTTTCAGTTCATTTTGTTTAAAATAAAAACAAGTAAATGTAACAGTATAGAAGAGACGATCTTGTTTCTCCATTTTCTCTCATTCAACGATTGAGAAACATCTTCACTATCGATATTCTTGCACATAATTAAAGTATTTTCGTTGCTCATTTATAGTAAAGCGATTCTGTGAACATTTATTAGATCTTTAAAATAGGCTTTTCTAGTGCTTAAGCTTAGTTCCTTCAGTCAAACATTGATTGGAGGCGATAGAGTGAAATTTAATATTTTCAAAATATGTTGAATATATATCAATTATGAAAAGGTCCAACTTACGAGGGAACGTTCCCAATTGATAAATCGCTTTCGGACAGAAACCTAGTGGACTATAGGTAGTCGACCATGCTGATTCTGAATATCGACATGAGACGCGCTGCTAGGTCTCCAGAGACTGGTTTTCTAGAAAACCAGTTTTCCAGAAACTCCAGAAAATCTCTGAAACTTTTCTTAATAAGTCATGTTTGTAGCGCGCGAAATTCTGATTAAAATAAAACATCCCCCAGCTCTACACGACCTTTCTTTGCAAAGTTATAGAATTTACAAGAAGAGCCCTAAATGTTCATTGTCAGCTCACGACGGAACCTCTCATGGTTATAAATCGCTTTTTGATCGAAATCTAGTGCGTTATAGGTTCAGCGACCATGCTGATTACGAATATGATTATGGGAGCTGCCCACGGGCCTTCGAAGATCCAGTTTTCCAGAAACTCTAACGAACAGCCAAAACCTTTCGTAAGGAGACATAGTTGTAGCCCGCAAATTTCTGATTAAAATGAGACATCTCCACCTCTACGCGACCTTTCTTTGCAAACTTATAGAATTTATAAGAAAAGCCCTAAATGCTCAGAGCTACAGAAAAAAGAAATTCTTCTCAAGCCTTCTGAAGCTGTTATGCAAAACAGAAGAAAAAGACAGCATCAATACTTGTTTATGTTGTTATTTTTCATCGTTAATTTCTCTGCCTAATTTCTTAGTTAATTTGATCAATACTCGTTTTACTTGCTTATTTTGCATTCTGTCTAAGTCTATATTTTAACGAAATACGGATCGATAAAAAAAACAGATCTGTTCGTACCTAAATTTGCATTATCATTCTTTCGGTATATCCCGAAAGGTTTCGGAATTTTTCAGATCTACAGTTCAAACTATAGATTAACTGCATAAATTTCGTGCGTATTGCCTCAAAGTATAGCAGAGCGTCACCTACAATTATGTATGATTCCATCTGACGTTATTTTATTTACACAAGCACACACTCACGGTGAAAAAATACTATTAAGAGAAAAAATAAATGTGTAAGAAGAAACTAGAGATTCGTATCTGCTTATATCTGACAAGTATACAAAAAAATAGTACAAAAAAAATATAATATTTAAGTATTTCCATGTGGTTCTAAATCCATCGTGAATGGAGCAGCAAAGGCTGGTTGTTCCGAATGTTCATGATACAAAATTTCGACCTAAGAGAAGAAAATCATGAAAAAAATTTCATCGCATTTAGATGAGAGGACGATTCAAAATGTTTCATGTGAAATCAGGAAAGTCTATTTTACGAAAGAAAATTGATCCTACTAAGAAGAAGAAATGCTCAAATTAACAAATGACATACTTGTTCAAGATAACTTTGAAATTGTTTTTGAAATTGATTCACATAATTTTGGCAATGTTCAACATTCGAATTGATTTCCTCATCTATTTTCATTAATTTTGACCAATTTGTTTCATCAAAATTCAATTGACTTGAGTTAATAACCATCTTCTCTAATTGCAAACTGCCAATCAACAATTCATCGTCATAATTCCATCTAAAGCACGGTAATAAAAAAGATTCATATATTATATATCAAAATAAAAACCTCATATTTATTAATTACCTTTCTCTCGCTTTCATTTCACTATTTGGTGATTGCGCTGGTGTTCGGTCAACAGTAACAATACCTAGTAGTTCTTTTAGCGACTTTAAATCTTTTGATTGTTCACCAGGCGTTGATTGTAACATATCATCTTTACTATTATCCATTTGATCTTCATCTATGACAATAGAATAAAACTGATCTGTTTGCCATTTGAAAACAGTGGCAAGTATATCTGAACATAATCTTTTGTACAATTCATTTATTGGATAAAGTTTTGGGGCAAAATTATTCAATAAATGCTCATAACTAAGTAATTTTGATTGTAAACTTAAATATTGAAATGATTAAATTAATTGAAGTAAAGTTATTAAACGAGTAGACACCAAAAATATGTATTGCAAAGTCTCACCGATCTAATTCTTCAATTAGATTATCGTTGAATATTGTAGTTAAAATTGAATCCAATTGTTTAATATTTTGTTTTTTCTCATCTATCCTTGTTCGTACTTGTTTAATTTCATCTCGTATATCTTTCATACTCGGCTCATTTTTATCTTCTGTTTGTAATGTAAATAATTTTTTTTTCAGTGCATCAACATAAACTTCGGACGACTTTGTCTGAAAAAGAAAAAACTCTAGTCTAGAGCATCAGCCAACGGCCTCTTTGTATTTTCCACTTGAAGTGACCTGTAAAATCTTAATAATATCATGTCTCAAATAGTTAAGAATTACTCAAATAACGTAGCAACGACTGCTTCTTTCGGTTAATGTATGTATCAGTAATGCTCGTTCTCTGGGTAGAACAAAGAAAAAAAATAGCATTAAACCGACTCTATTTACTATTGCACTGGCTACCAATACTCGTAGCTCTATGGAAAAAGAGCTAAGATCGAAATCAATGCTTAATAACGTAATGCATACTCATCCACAGAATATAGAATACTTACAGCAAGCATTGTGTCAATTATATTCGTTGTTTGCGATCGTTCAGTTTCATTACGTAAATTAACAATCTCCAATTTCATCGCATTCACTTGCTCTTCAGTTTCATGGCAGTGAGCTTTTTCACGTTCTAACAACAAAAATCTACAAAAAGAAAATTTTATTGTATTAAGATTATATAACTTTTTATTTAACTAATTCACACTTACAAGGGAACCTTCCATATGATCTACAACTTTACTTATTAAATCTAGTTTTTCTAGAGTAACTCTTGATGATGTTCGCTTTTTGTCCTTTTTAAGAGTTTTTAAGTGGATCTTTAGAAGTTTGATCTTTAGACATTCATCACAACTCTCAGAAACAAGAGATTCTGATCCGGTCACTTTGTAGTACCCGTCGAGTTGCCTCTGTGAAAACATTTTTAGAACTACCGAACAAGTTGCAATAGAGTTATAAAAAGTTTACCATCAAAACATCCTTAAAAGTTAGATATATCGCTGTAAATGAGATTAATATTTTTGTAATTCTGTTAAAACTCATTCGACAGTTCTAAAAATTCTTTTACAGATGCAATTCGATGCTTTTTACAAACTGACCAGGTCAGAATTTTCCATTCTCGAAGTCATAACGGATGTGTAAAGATCAGACTTCTAAAGATCCACTTAAAAACTCAATAAGGACAAAAAACGAACATTATCAAGAATTACTCTAGAAAAACTAGATTTAATAAGAAAAGCTGTGGACCATTTGGAAGATTCTCTTGTAAGTGATAACAACAAAAACCAACGAAAAATAGATTTTTCTCCTGTTTTGCTACCATTACTGGAGTCTTTTTACATACTTTTTGACATAGGCTAAATTAATTTTATTTAATGTTTGATTATATGTCAAGGTTTGGTATTCATTATGCGTAACGACACTAGCAGAATTACCACTGTCAATCGAGTTAAGCTTCCTAAAAAGTTCAAACGGATAGAATGTCAGAAAACACTGATCAGTGTTTTCTTTATCTTCTCAAGAAGAAATTTTGATTTTTACATCACATCTTGAATTCTTTTTTGAACAATTGTACAAGCACATTGAAATAGAATATTTAATGTTAAATCATAACTTCGTTCCAGAAATTTTGTTGAAACAAATTGAAGTTTTTCGTGTTGTTGATATTTAACAGTCTCCACTTGATCAGTATAATATTGATGAAGTAAATCAATGATATTTGTCAATTCTTCAGTTAATACTAGAATAACAAGCGTAAGTGAAATAGTCGAATCGGTGACAGAACTAGACTATGATTATATTTGTAGTTCTTCCTATATTCTATTTTTGTTAATTTTTCAGAATAACATTTCTAACTTTGTTAATTGAACAAGTAATCTTTTAACTTTATCATATTTACTTTCATTTGGTTCAATTGGTCCATTTTTTTTGTTCATCAATGTCGTTGTTACAACGACAATATCTTGTTTATCATTTTTCAAGCTAATTAGTTTTGTTGAAAATTCTCGTAATTTTGTCATTTTATCCAAAAACTGTTTAAATATAAATAAATGATTTTCCAATGATTTAATATTCATAATTTCTTTTTCACATTGATGATCAGTTTTTGCCAAATCATCATCCAATATTTTAATTTCCTTTTGTTTCTTTACATTATCATCGTGTTTCATACCTATTTGTATTTCTAGTTGACGACGTTTATTCTAAAGAAAATATGTATTTTATTACTACTTTCATATTTAATAAAGAAATACAATGAACAAACCTCTGAATTCAATATTTCTTTCCAAGAATTATGATGTTTTTCTTTTAAACGGGATAATTCAAGATTTTCGCGAACTTGTCTAAAAGTATAAGTGGTGACCAGATCCTTGTGTTATAAGATCACTATTTAACCTACTTTACATGTTCTTTGGAATAAAAATGGTCGCGCATATACTGCCATATAGGCTGAAAACTCTGAACTGTCGTCAAATAGCCGACATCATCAGGACGAACGTCGCCGACCGGAACATCATCTACAATTCGAAATAGAATGCCATAAACAGATAGAAGATAGATAGTTTTCTATTCTTTTACTTTGGATCGAATGAAACCAATTGAGTAGATGGTCTGCATTCATCTAAATAAACAAAAATATTCTTAAATAGTGTTCAATATAGTGAAATAATGTGAAATTTACAACAAAATTTCTAATAGCAAAGTGTATCCGTAGAACGTATAATTTAGATTTTAATCATACAGCCTTTACGTATCATGCCAAAAAAACTATAAAGTTCTACGGGCAAGATTTGCCGTTGCGATAGTCTTTTTTAAACTTTATATGCATTCAAATTGCTGATGCATTCTGTACCTGTACGGCATATCTTGGCCGTATGACTATAGTGTTAAAAACGCCCACCTGAATTTATTTGTACTAGATTTAAAGTTTTATTTGAAATTTCGTTTTCAGATCCATGTTCAAGTCCGGATTAAATCATAATGCAAGGATGGCAGAGACTGGTTCGAATCTAACTTACTTGTGTTTCGGAGTTAGTGTGAATCACTCACAAATTTGGATCTTGCTAGTTTTATTATACGCTTAAATCTAGACTAGAGTTGCCAGATGCTTAGGTCAGAAAAGCGGAAATTTTTTCCAAAATGCGAAAAAAAGTGGAAACACATTTTTCACCAAATGCAAAGGGTATCAACAAAACTTTTCTAGCGCTTTATGGTGGTTCCACTTAAGAAACAAAAGAAGTACATAACATCATTTAACTCCCAATTTGAATCGATATTGGCTTTTTGTGAATGCACGTTTTTGAACAACCGTCATAAATTTCAAGAGTTATGTATGGCACGATAAAATTTAATTCGAAACTTTTCTGCCTACGACAGCACTTAATGGTTAAAATTTTCTGATCGAGTTGGCTTCCTTGAAGATTTAGTATTTCACTATTTATTACACGCCCTTTTAGCAGTACTTGAGACAAGCTAATGTTTTTCTGTTTGCGCTCACTACTGGAGCAAATTTCTAATTTAGTTCTCACAACAGTGCGCATCTGTCTTATAAAAGTTGCAAAAAGACAAATTGCGGACACTCTGCGGAAAAAACTACAGCAAGTGGAATTTGTCCGTAAAATGCGGCTAATCTGACAGCTCTGGTCCTGTCATATGATCTAGTCAAGTCCACACCAGGTATGCTTTCTCTGCTGTGCTTATCTGTATGCGGCGACATTTTTCGATAGCACAATTTGAAAAACAAGTGCCATTACAAGTGTCCATAACATCGTGTTAGTTTGGAATAACCGGTTCTTTTTCAATCATCAATCCGTTTTAGAACAATCAGAAGTACATAAAAATTCTCTTTAGTCTCAAGTTCGTACGGTAGTGCATGGACAGCATTATCGTTCGAAATACGTTGGAGTTCAAAATCCGAAAGAAAAACCAAGAAGTTTAAAAAGTC
This sequence comes from Didymodactylos carnosus, assembly GCA_905250885.1. Lineage (NCBI taxonomy): Eukaryota > Metazoa > Rotifera > Eurotatoria > Philodinida > Philodinidae > Didymodactylos > Didymodactylos carnosus. The sequence goes on along the minus strand of CAJNOQ010000319.1, from coordinate 44,033 downwards.
AAAACAGAACAGAAAACTTAGAGTAAGAATTGCAGTGGCCTCCTTAAACGAAAGAATCCTCCAGTTTACCGACAAGAACTCATCAGCTCTACGGTTAACTAATTAGTTAGCGGTAATTAGTTAGCGATTTTTAATTGATTTCATAAATATGGGAAAAAACAGAAGAAATATAATGAAAAGACTCCCGTAAAGAAACGAACAAAGTATAGCTCGATCTAAAAAACAATGCACTCTCTAACACATTGAGATATGCATTGCTAAAATTTCATGACTAGAACTAGTAAGTAAGTATGGAGTACACGACACTTATTGGTTAGAAACAGTTGTGAACTTAGTTCCAAGAAGCCAATGGCAAGGTAATCCAATATTTTACATATAAATTTCGCATCACTGTGGAGATTTCGATACTTATTTTCGTTGCTCAGTTTTGTAAGCAAATTATTCAATCAAAATACACAAAATTATTTGATATGGTGACAGTTGTTGTCATGAGAGTTAACGCTCAACTTGACTTTTTCTTTTTTATACAGATTTCTGTTAAAATTCAGTGAACTGTTTGATAATTGATAAATTGAACATAAGTTTGAAGAGGTAAAGGGAAATTTTCCTCCACTAAGTCCCACCCATCAGTGCTTTTAATAGGAATTTTACGCAAAGTGGGTTTCCACAGTTTACCCCTGCATTTTCCGTGTTTTCCCTGCTAAAAACAAAGTGGAAACCCATTTTGTTCAAGCGAGACCCACTAATCATTAAAAACACTGCCACCCATATCAATGTGATTTATCCTGACACTGACGCTTAATGGAAGCAGTTTTAAGAAAAGCTTATCTTGACCGTTTCAAAGAATAAAAGGTTTTTTCACAACGACATTCGACAGATTTTACGTTCTTAAAGTTTATGATGCTAGAAGGAAAAATATGGAGTAGGATTTGAAATGACCGCCGATGACCTTTGAAAACGTTAAAAATTGCTTTGATTTACCTTCTCATAGCTAGAAAAACACTTGAAATATGTGAAATACAACGCTCTCTCTGAATCCTAAGTTTTTTCGCGGCGGAAACTAAAAGTTTTTGAAGTATCCTCATTACAAGCAAAAGTCAAAAAATTTTACAATTTGAATTTTGACTTAACGAAGACAGATTAAGCTGTAGTTTGGGTTTTATTGAATGTACAAAAAAAAGTGAACAATTTGATCAGTTTCTGTTACTTTACGTATTTTTTCACCGACTTTCCTTTGAAAAACTGAAATTTCATGAAACCGTCTTTTGAAACAGAATATTTCGTCCTCAAAAGTACTCTGCTAAGAATAAAAACACCTCATTTTATTTTGTTTTTCCGCTCTTCTGACTCAAATAGAGTCAAACCGTATGAGAAAAACGAGATCTAGATATTGAAATTGGTGCGTACAGTACAAATTTCGCCACTGAAGCTTATTCTGTGCCTTTGTCTTCCTTTTACAGGTACCGATTGAAATAAATGACGACTGAATTGAAAGACGTACTATTCCAACTCAAAAGTACGGTACTTTCATTCCATATTAAACTCTAACTACACTCACTTTACTTAAAATGCTTCGGTTGGATGTCTGTATTATAGCGGAGTAAGTAGACGCAGAAATCAAAATAACTGATAAAAGGGAAAAATTTTGTGTTCGATTCTAGTTGTCTAATATTTCAGAAACGAATCAGCTGTAAAGCGTGTTATTTACAGAGTTATTTGTAATTTGAGAACGGCTAGATGATGGCAAAGTTTCAACAAAATTTTTGATTAAATCTGACATTTTTTCTTCTACGAATGATTTACAGTAAAAATTTATTTTTGACTTTCGATGTAGCGGCGTAGCCAAGCCCGCTCACTAACAAACAGAGATAGGCGAATACGAGTATATATACTCGAGTACAAAATTCCTAGTACTCGTGACTTTTTTAACCAGTATCCCAGAAAATACTCGAGTACTTCCCAAAAAACTCGTGACCCTTTTTTTACTATTTGCGTATCAAAAAATCGATTTATTCGGATCCACCGGCTTCTTCAGAAAAAAAATACTCGAGTACTACTCGAGTGCTTTTCAGAAAATACTCGTACTCAATCTTTAGTACTCGTACTCCGAAATCCGTGTACTCGCTCATCTCTGTTAACAAATGTCAGGTCACGTTACTCTATATGTAGCAATATTATTAACCAAATATTTGCTACGCTTTTATTTTAAGTGCTCAGCGAAAATAAAGTTATTGTTTTTGTATGGGTAATATTAGAAGTAATGTCTTGAATTTTCACATATTTTTCTATTTTCGATAGCCTATGGTGTCTAGTTTCAGAACATCTACTTCTTTCGTCACAATCCAAGATTCTGGATGATTTTTAAGAAAGTTTTCAAAAACTGAATTTTCCAATTTCAGCACTTTTTTCCTTTAAAATATTAGGAAATTCATTTTAAGATAAGCTAAGCGGTTCATAAAATGTTGGGCTTCAAAATGAGACATTTAACAACTCCGTACGATCTTTTGATCAAAAGTTATAAGAATTTTAATAAAAACCTGATCCCGAAAAGATCTTTTCTCTGATCCCGTTCCGTGGGCTTAATTACGAACCCATTAAATCCTGAAAATTTTTATTTTTGTGATAATGAAACATAGTTAGTTGATTTGGGGGGTTGATTTGGTCTTGTCTCAATGATGAATGGGAACGACGTAACAGGGCCGGATTTTTAAGTTAGGTTTTACTTTTTTCTACAAACAAAGATTTTTGGAAAATCTCCAAACAATTTTTCGCGTTTTTGAAATAAAATGCGTGTAGCTCACTTCTGAATAAAAATCTCGAAAATCCGGCAGTGTTTAACAGAGTAACGTTTTTTGATAACGCAGCAGAGTCGGTTACGTTATTCCCCTTTATGATTCCTACAACATAAAACAATCCCGAGCTTTCTGCCTGCTTTCTCGAAGACGAAATCTTTGTAACGCTTTCTACTTCTTTTTGACCTCTGATGATCCTATAACTCGAATACGCTTGTGCCTAGAAACTTCAAATTTATTTCGTAAACATCTTAGCCTAAGGCCACTATTCTCTGAAAGTTTCGTGAAGATCGGATTTATTGTTATCGAAACAGCTTTTTAGGCTGGAGGGCGCCTTTACGAGTATATATAAAACACAGAAAAAGGAGTATACTATTCTTATCAACGAGAAAAAACAGTAGCGTTTTTGTTAGACAGCAGTCATGTTGTTGGTGAGGAAAACAGAGCGATGGATGAAAGTAAAAATCTAAAAATTGTCAAATCAACAGAACTAACCGACTATGATTTAGGTTTCTACGAAAAGAAAACAGACTAATACGAAAGTAAAGACAACCAGTGAGTAAGAAGGTAAATATTTTATAATTTATGCACGTAGTTAGAAAGATTCTTTAGTAATGCAGGTTTACAATCAGCGATAACAAACATCATTAGTTATGTTTAAAAGAGTAAAAATATATTAAAAATAATTAATGTTCACTTAGAAAACTCAGGAATTTTTTATATTTTTTTAGAATACATCTAAGAAAACAACGGAATGTTTTTCTACAAAAGTGCGTAAAAAATAGACAAACGCGGACACAGACAAAAAAATGTTTAGTAGATCTCTAATGACGAGAAAATCAACGATGTTTAATCAGTTTTCTCAGTCTTTCCTTTTTAGCATCTGTTCGAGGTAGCTGTTTATATCTTTTTCTGGTTTTATTCTATTGTGACGAATGAAGTAGAAAAAAAACAGTTTATTCAAATCTGTTTTAGATTAGAAATGTTTGCTCGAAGTTGCTGTCGAGTTTTAATCTATCGTAAATTTTTGCACAAGTCATTCACAAAACATCGTTGTTTATGTATTGACCAAAGTTTGGTAACCATTTCAATTGACTGAGATATTTTATATTTTTGTAACTACGTTATTCTGTTTTACTTTAGACTTATCCATTGCATATTCGTCAATTAAATTATTTACCTTATCGATCTACTTATCTCTCACAAACGACATTTATACGTAATTTATCTTTATCATCACTACTACACGCGACCGTTCCGACATCAAACATTGTACCATTTAAACTAGCTGATATTGGAGAAGGAATTAAAGAAGTCGAAATCAAAGAATGGTAATCAGAAGACAATATGTTTCCTTAGGTTTTTTTTATTAACTACATAATCATTTTAGATCATGTTTGGTTTTGTTCTTCTATTGTTTTAGGTATGTCAAAGTTGGTGATCATGTGAAACAATTTGACAAAGTGTGTGAAGTTCAAAGTGATAAGGCTAATGTAACAATCACGTGTCGGTATGATGGTCAAGTAATGAAATTATACCATCAGCTCGGTGAAACAGCAAATGTCGGTGAACCATTAGTTGACATAAAACTTACTCAAGACAGTACACAACAGATACAAGATACATGTAGGTAGAAATGTTAGTTGAGCCACCATTGCTGATTAATTTTTTCTAAAACATTACGCCGTCGCTGATCAAAAATGTTGCTCACACCAATAAACCTGCTGTTAATCTAATCCGAATAGCAATCTTCATTTACCAACTTATCATTTGATCGGGTGACGAAGAATCATTACATTTTCACTGGTTGTCCATAGAACTAAGCGTCGTAGAGTGGAAATCGATTGAAAGAATTCGAACAGACCGGAGCCGGATGACTTAACTTAAAAGACGGGCGAAAACTGATCGTTTTCTAAAAAATTTAGCATAGAGAATATCACGTTTTTTTGCTCGTTCAAGAGAAACAGTTACGTTTTTGAAAGCGTCAACATTGTCAACATCGTTCATTTGTCAACTTCAAAAATTTCTTGAAAAAGACAACGATCATAAATCGGCCGGTCCCGACGAAAATTTTAGCCGGACCGACCGTTTGATTTGATGTGACATTTTGCTCTCTGAATTGTGAAATTAAGTTTGATGTTTAGCTACTTTTTGTGAGACCACAGTCGAATGAGGAGCAAAGTTTGGGTATTCGAAGTGAAAATTATTCATTTTTTTCCAATTTTTTCGAAATTTTTAGTTCTTCTACCGCCGTCGACTCTTTCAGGCTTCTTACATGCCACTGTCGATAATTTTATTGGTTCATATCAGTACATGTAAAACAGTAGTTTATTGGGTATTTCAAATAGCTGTATGATAGCGATACAACGTGCAGACGCTTTAACATAAACGTTGCTTTTATTTTAGCTGGATCTAATCTTCAAGATGATGCCGGTGAAGAACGTTCTTCTTCAACAAAATTAACACCCACACCTCAAGTACTAGCTACACCAGCAGTTCGTAGATTAGCCAAAGATTTACAGGTAGGACATTTGATTTGTTATTCATTTTGTAGGTTATTTACTTTTCTTCGTTTACAGATTTCATTGAATGACATACAGGGTACAGGAAAAGATGGTCGAATATCAAAAGAAGATATATTAAACTTTGATAAGACAAAAGTAGTGGCGCCGTCAACAGGAGCACACACTACTATCCCAACCTGTAAGCACTATTTGGTGATTCAACAAAGAAAATTTGCAGGAGTTTAAACAAGAACTCATATATTTCTGAATCCACTATCTTCTCTCCGAAAATGAAAGTGGCTTTTTTGTAAAATAGTATTCTCATCCTTTTCGTTACTTATAATCCTATAACCTATCCAAGTATCGGTATTTTATTTTTAATTTCAGCTCCTGTTCAGATTTCAATGCCATCGATTCCTCCCTCACCTGCAACCGTCAAACAACCGATCACTAAATCGACCACACCTATTTCTACCACTGCCACTAATACAGTTGAAACGCCTCGTAAACAGGTTCAACCAATGAAAGAAGATCGTCATGAGACGATCAAAGGTATCAAAAAAATTATGGTAAAAACAATGACTCAAGCTAATTCGATCCCTCATTTTACTTACTGTGATGATTATGATCTAACTGAATTGGTGAAATTAAGAAAAAAATTGAAAAAATTATACGAACAAGAGAAAAAGACGTTAAAATTATCTTATATGCCATTTATTATCAAAGTAAATATTGCTCACACTAATTTCTCAACAATTCTATTACGTCGGTCTTATATTCCATTAGGCTTGTTCTCTCGCATTAACGGAATATCCAATATTAAATGCACACGTCGATGCTAAATGTGAAACAATTATCTATAAAGTACAAATTAAATTCTCAATTTTTTCTTCTCATTTATTTGTTCATCCCTTGTTTTTACTAGGCAACACATAATATTGGAGTTGCAATGGATACACGTGATGGTTTACTTGTTCCAAATGTAAAAAATGTTCAGACTCTATCGATTCAAGACATTGCTTCAGAATTGACGCGATTACAACAACAAGCATATAATGGCAAATTAACAAATGACGATATGCAAGGTGGAACATTTTCATTATCTAATATTGGAGCGGTATGTTCTATCTTTCACTGACAACCATTAACTCTAAAAAATTCTCATATGTAGGAAAAGTATTTTTTTCAAAACTTGTACAAGTTAAAATCTGAGAGGTGTTTTTTTAATGCATTTTTGCTATTATTTATAGAAAACAAAGTATTATGTTTCAGAACTATAACATAATACATTAAAACGATAGTTCTTCTAACTAATCATTATTTCATATAGCATAACGCAGTTACATATCCTGAAACATTATATCTGTTCAGAGGTAGAAATATTAGAATTGATAAGATAGTAACAGCGGCTGTTACTATCTTATCGTTTCATATCCTATTAGCACAATTACATTGAATTGAGGTGAAGTATTTGTGCTACTTTTTCGTGCCATAAATAATTTCGAATAATAGTATCAGGAGCAGTAGTTGTTCATATTTTATACAATTCACCACTTTTATCCAAATAGTCACTTTTCGTCTTGAAATTTCAAACAATGACAGTTTACGCTTTGAGGAATGAGTTTTTTTGGTCCGTAAGTTGTTGAAAATGTTCATACTGTTAAAGAAGTTAGAAAATATTCTGAATAATTAGTATTCTACAAGGACATGACCAGCCAACTCTGCTACAGTGACGTTTTTTCTTCATTTTGTTGCGTCGATTTATACCAAAACGAAACATGCAGAGAGTCGTGAGACGTCTTAAATTGAAGTGAAAAGTCTTGTGAACATTTTAAGACGTATCTACACTCTGGAAAATGTCTCTTTCTCAAGGTCTTAATGAAACCTTGAGTACTACGTTTCGATTTCGAAGAATTTGAATTTTTAAAAAGTAGTACTCAGTTTTATTCCAAACTTTAGAAAGAGACATTTTGTTCTTATCTTCAACTTTATGAACTGTTGTTTCTGCTATATTGAAAAGATTTTTATATTGGAATCAGCTTTAATTTAAACGATTGATCACTATGATGACTTCAATGACTATATCCTTTTGAAAATATCGCAAATAATAAAGATATATTTTTATTTTTTAATACCCACAACTCATCTAACCTTTCTATCTAAAACATAATTAAATGAAACGATGATACAAGATATCCAATACCTCGTAGAAATAATTTAATTTAAAATTTATAAATACATTATATTCGAGACTGCATTCGGTATGAATCAACAAAAACAATGAAAATGATACTATAATAGAGTAGAATGATGAAAAAAAATTCTGCTTCTCATAAAATTTTCCTGCCAGCAGCTGTTTGTGTTATATGGGAAGATTCTGTATTTTGTATTATTTTTATGAAATGTATTTTCAATGTTTCTATATTATATAGATCGGTGGTACATATGCCGTTCCAGTTTTAGTCGTGCCAGAAGTAGCTATTGGAGCACTAGGAAAAATAAGTGTAAGTTACTCATTTCTAATGTTCATTTCTCGCTCTATGCATCATTACTTATTTTGCCTATTTTTAGTTGAAAGCATGTGCTCCAGAAAATTTAGATGATTCATCTTCGTCTAGTGATGATGATGAATATTATCCCAATGTTCGATTTCGTCATATGATGTCAATAAGTTGGTCAGCTGATCATCGTGTTATTGATGGTGCAACAATGGCAAGATTTTCAAATAAATTAAAGTCCTATTTAGAGAATCCAATATCAATGATGATTAATACAAAATAGTGTAACACTGAAAAAACTTATCATTATCTGATATTCCACTTTTTTGCGTGTGTGTGTGAGAGAATGATTTTATTATTATCGTTGTTTGTTACACTGTATTGTTGCATACATTTGTTTTTTTCTAGTGTAGTGATCTTGAATATAAGAACAGTGACTCTTTGTTACGTTTATACTTTTTGCTCTCTCTTACTTTTATTTAGTGCTAAGAATTATATTTCTATTCATATTTTTCTTATTAACTTTTATATAAAGATTGATTTGAAAAGATCGGTAACAATTTAGAAATGACTAATACATGTTATTAATCAATAGGATTCGCAGTTTTTGAGGGAAAAGTTATCTAAACCAAGAATGAGATTTCCAGATCAAAAGTACAGATGAATTGCTCCTCTGAATATATGAAAATGGCTTTCAAAGGATCTTGGAAAGAAAGAGAAGGTTATTGAAAAAAAGTTCTATTCTACGAGCTTAACAGAGGTATTCACAGATCAAGCATTTTAGTTTTTTCATGAACTAAACAGTGCCAAATTCAAAAAACATATAGAAAGATGTGCCTTACAATTTTATATGTTACCCTGTAGAGTAGAGATCTGCACGGGCAAGATTTTTTTGCCCGTGTCCGTTCATGGCCGCGGCCAGTACGGGCACGCCCGCGACCACGAGAATTCCCGTGCCCGTGCAGATCTCTACTGTAGAGTCAAACGGAACAAGCTTTAACAATTAACGATATTGTTTGTCATTTATCTAAACAAGAAACAACTAGCAACTACAGCATCGGACAACCTGTCAGCGGATGACTGACTACATATCGAGTCAAAACAGATTTGGCTGGTGTTTTTTCTGCAGACGAGTTGAAGAAAAATCTTTTTTGTAAGTTACTTATAATTATAAGATCATGACTAATATAAAATATCTCTGCGCAGGTCTGCTCCGTCGCCGAGATAGGAGACATTGTTTCCTAAAATTGACTCTTATTTATTGCTCCGAAGGCAAGATTGGTGAAACTGATCACTTAGGAAGCTGTAACTTTATACTTAAATTCTCTGGCAGCTGTAATTTTATAAAAACGTCTTCCATGAATGGAGAGCGCGTGCAAATTTTGGACTTTTTCTACTTTTAACCGTGTCGGATTTTCGATTTTTCACGATTTCTACCAATGAAAACTAAGCTCATACCTGGCAACATGTCTCTATACTGTACTCGAGCTACTTATGATTATTTTATTCATAAAGGTATGGTTATAAGTAGCCGGCAGAAAAAGTAGTAACTTATGGTTATTTTATAAACAATGTCTCCAATCTCAGTACCAGAGCAGACCTGAGCAGAGATATTTTATATTAGTCATGATCTTATAATTATAAATAACTTGCAAAAAAGATTTTTCTTCAACTCGTCTGTAAAAAGAACGCCAGTCAAATCTGTTTCAACTCCATATGATCATCTATTAATTGATATTTAAAACTGAAGTTCTAAACACGGCAGAATTTTCCTAAAATTGACATTAGTCACTTTTGAAACAAAAATTAATGATCATCAACAAGAAAAAAAAATGTTAAATGTAATTATTTTAGTTTGTTTTATTTATCAACAATAGAGAATAAAGTGTGATGAACATGCGAAGTATCAGACAATTAAGAATATCATCATTAACGAGATCAAAATACCAAAAATTATATACGTTTTATCACACATATGTATTTCTGTCGATATACACAATTTCTAAGCTAAATGTCGTGCTATTTTGTACTTTGTACATTTTTTAAATACGATTAATTCACATTTTTTTTCATGAAATTATTTTCATCATTTAAAACAAACACATGTTTATCCTTTCTACTATCGTCTATTCAATTGCTCTTGCTTCTTTAACATCGATTGCGAAATCTTGGAAAGTCGTGAACTATGGTGATTGAATCTTCATAATTCATTTGTACCAACAACACAATCGAATGTAAATGTCATACAAGTCGTGTTTCTTTATGATTCAGTCGCACAACGTTTGAAATGAAGAAGAAAACAAAGTGTTCAAAGATATTTGTTCAACATATTTGAAAAATGTCACCAAATACACGAATATTATTGTTAGAACGTGCCATGAAACAATGTTTAATGGATTAGTGATGTAGTTTCAGGAATAAATAAAAGAATATCAATGGTTGATGACAATTATTTAATACGTTTTCTGGATATGATATCAGCGTTTCAAAATTCATTCCTTCAAGAATTATATGATCCATATCATGTACACTTGGTTGTTCCTGGTTATCCAAATGGTATGAAATTATCAAAACTCTCTTCTACAATGATATGCTCAATTATTAGACGATTTACTGTCTTGTTTAGAATCAACTGAAGAACATCGTACATATTGTTATGCTATTAATTTACAAACTCATAAAAAAGAAAAAATAGAGACAAATAAGCAAAACTATTTTTTATTCTAATTATTGTTGAAGAAAACGAGTATTAAAAACAAAATATTTCATGTACACAAATTTTATATAATAACATCCTCTGTTTTAAAAAATGAGTACAGAATTACGAAAGTCTGATCGAGCAGTAGTCTAATCTAGTTAGTAGCACTTCATAAAGCATCTTGTATCTAGCAAGCGATCAATTTTTCCGAGAAATATACATACGATTCTTTAAGAATGAGTATATTTTCTAAGAGTGCGTCAGATCCGATCGAGTCAAAATTTTTCGGTTCGTGCGAACTTCTGATAACAATATTAGATGGAAACTTTTGTGTTTTATTACAAATAAATTAGATAATGGTTTTACGACAAATTTAATGATAATCACATTAGACAGGTGTATATTTCAAACCAATTTTACGTACGATACGCATGCACGGACTCCATGAAATCGTCTGACTATACAATTTTATCCACTCCAAAAATAATAAAATACTACTCGTTCTACATATTCTTTGTCGTTCGAATAGACAAAATGAACAAAGTTAGTATTGTATGATCTACACCGGAAAAAGGTACGATATGGAACTTAAAAAGTGTTTCGAGAACTGAAACGATTTCTAAACCCTTTTAAAGATTTCATAGGAAATCTACCAAACCATAAAAAAGTTTCCTAGATCCTTGATAAATCTTTTTAAGGGTTTCGTACATTCCTACGAAACCTAAAAAGTGTTTTGAAATCGTTTCAGTTCTCGAAACCTCTTTTTTTTCAGTGTAGTTAAGATGTATATTGTTTAATATTACTATTACATGTCCTTTGTGAAGATAAAGTTTTAAGAATTTTTTGCATGACTCAAACACAACGTTCTATCCACAACTTTATAGAAAAGTATGATGAATAATAATAAATTTATCTTTAAAAATTTTATCATTCTTAACGATCATTTTTGCATAAGAAGTGGAATTCAAAACCGAAAATCGTCTCATTCTCAATTTAAATAAAAATTAATTATAATGCAAGAATTTTAATTAACTTTAAGAAATGTTTATTAAGGAAAACAATGATATATACATAGAACTGTATAAAAAAAAGAAAAGAAGGCATACTGTTTACTAATAATGATACATTAGATAGTATTCGACTGCTGTTGAAAATGTAGCAAAAAAAAGTGCTCCAAGGACGCCCGCCTGTAGACCAGCTACAAAAAAGAAAATAATGTAAACATGCGCACTATTTAATGAGATATAATATAATCTTACCGCGAAATCCTAAAAGTCCACCAGTAACAAAACCGGCGTATGTTCCATTTTTAATATCAGCTTTTGCACGATACTATAGAAGAAATTATGAGAATAATATTAGAGTAACATTTTTTACAAATTGTATGAATAAAGTATCTTACTGTTTCAATGTTACACTCAATTGTACTAAATACCAGTCCAACAATGGCAAAATTTTTTGCATAACCAATTGAACGAGCCTTCATTTCTCGCCAAACATCTTTCAACGTTGGTATCTCACCTGGACGTGATGTTTGAATTGTTGACATTGGATCTATCGAAGCTGTAAACACACCCAAACCAACACCAATCACACATCCTAAACAGTGAAACTTGTTTATCAGATTATACACACATTTCTATTACACAATGTCATACCTCCCACGCAACTAATCCCTGCTTTAAACACACAACTTTCCATAAAATTTCTTACTCTCAATTCTTCTTTTGGCACTGCCGATGGTAGTGGACCATTGTTTGGTCCAGATAATGGCCATTTTCGTTTTGATCCCATTAGACGATCAATGAGAGAATATATTTGTCGATCACCAGTAGTTAATACGTTTGACATCATTTGACTTTGTGTCTTATTTATGAGTTGCTCTTGTTCTTTATGATATTGAATTGGACGTAGAACAGATGGATCAAGTAACATGTTTTTGTTTAAACTACAAAAGAGAAGACAATACTAAAGATCAGAAAGACAAGGGCTAAACGACGTTCGTTTGTTTTTTATGTACACTTCTTTCTTTTTACAATAACTTTTATTCTGTTAAAACAACAATCAAAAACTTACAACAAAAAAATATATTTATGACTTTGTCACAATATTCACTAAAATATGTTTATCAGAAAATATATTTGGAGAAAAATAAATGATCATCTAACGAGGAAACCGCCCCAGGTGCCCAACTCCGATTTCCTTCATTCATATCTCGTTTTATAGAGCACATCGAGCTGGTAAAAAATCTAAAAGGATTTTTGCCCATGGCTCTTGAAGTCTCGGTTTTCTGCAAAATCAGTTTTTGAGAAATTCTAAAAAATAATCAAAACCTTTCATAGTGAGGGATAATTACAGCCTGCACATTTCTGAAGAAATTAATTTAGGACTTTTCTTATAAATTCTATAACTTTGCAAAGAAAGGTCATGTAGAGCTGGAAGACGTCTCATTTTAATCACAAAATGTGCGGCCTACAATTATGCCTCATTATGAAAGGTTTTGATTATTTTTTAGAATTTCTCAAAAACTGATTTTGCAGAAAACCGAGACTTCAAGAGCCATGGGCAAAAATCCTTTTAGCTCGATGTGCTCTATAAAACGAGATATGAATGAAGGAAATCGGAGTTGGGCACCTGGGGCGGTTCCCTCGTACGGCAAAAGAATCGAAGTAAACTATAGACCTCGTTGGACTACAATTCTCGTTCTTACAAAAAACACCATCGTCCTTTCTTCTCACATACATTTATGATGTAATTATAGACATAATTTTTCATGATTTAATTGACGCATTTCAATATTAAAATAAACTCAGTTTGTATGTTGAATTTCACAAACAGAAGGAAAACATGTCACTGTAACTTTAAAAATTCAAAAATATCTATGACAAAAATGCGATATGATTTCTCTCAAATCTTCATAAAAAATGTTTGACTAGATAAACCAAGAACAAAAGACAATAAAAATAAAGAATATTTAAACAAAAATGAGTAGATATATACATAAAGGAAAGGTGACTATAAGGCAAATAATGACTAGAACATTCGATAATTAATAAACAAAACAAAACAACACAACGAGATTCAACAATTATGTCACTGTTTAATGGTAACAATCACCGAAAAACTTCTAAATAAGATTTGGTTTTTGCGTAATCGTTGGTCGTACACGGCCAAATTGCTGTGGACGATTCAAATCATTTAAATCAAAAGATTGATCTTTGTCCGTTGGCGAACGAACAGAATCTAAATATAAAAACACGCTGGTACAATTGTTATCAACTCAATAGTTTATGTACTGTATAGTTCATACAACAACATACTGATAATATGATAAAAATCTCAAATATATTCATCAGTGAACAGTAATAAATAAATGTGTTAATATATGCTTACCCATGCTAACACTTGATAATGAACTCGACAAATTAACATTAATTGCTGAATGTAGACCACCGGTAATAGGAAATGTTTGTGATGAATGTGAATTGAGTTGTGAAGTCAAATCAGATTCATCAGCTGGTAAACATGTTTCAACCATTGCCTCTAGACAATTGACAAATAATTCAACATTGTCGGGATTTTGTCTTGATACCATAAATGGGCCAGCAAAACGCCATAGACCACCAAAACCACACGATTGTAAATAGGAGAGTTGTTGCTGTTGTGTTGATGAATCATCACCGCATGTTGCAATTTGATTTTGAATAATCGATTGAACCGAATTCAAAATTGATTCATCATGTGAGAGGGAAAGAACTGAATTGATTTTGGAATCGAGTAAATTGTTGATGACTGGAAATACACGGGGAAATACGACGGATGCTTCGGACAAATATTCGTATAGTATACGCATTTCATTTTCATCAGATGTATTACGAACAAGGGTTGCCTACAAGAAGTATCTAATGTTAAAAAAATCGCTAAAATAAGAATAATGTATGTGAGAACGTACCAGCATGGTTAAGAGGAGTGCTTGTGTAGATGTATCGGTGAGAGCTTCTGGATCCAATAAAACATTATTTTCATTAATCGAATTTCTTTCTGATCGATCACGACCTTGAGGTATTGGATCAAGCGTTTGTTGTCCACTTGGAATAACCGATATCGCTGGAATATTTCCTTGAACTAAACGTTTCGGTTGCTGTAATAAGGGTAACATTTGAACAGTCGGTTTCAATAAAATACGAGGTACTAAAGAACAAAATCATTGATCAACTTTGACGATCAAAGGTATCATCTTCTTTCAACACTTACCAGCATGCTCAAGATCAAAACTATTCCAATGTCTAACATATGGATTTTGTATAAATAATAAACGTGTATTTTTTGCTCGTTGCTGTTGACCAATTCCACGTTGATCAGCATTCATTTCCCAACTCTTCTGACGACGTGGTCCATTTGTTGTCGATGTTGCGATCACCGATTGACCTTGTTGATGGCCGCCAGTAAATGCTGCCTGAACATTGACAAAATCAGCTATTGATGTGGTACTTTGAGATTGAGGCAACACATTTCGATGTTTTAAATGACATCGTGTACGAACTTCTTCCGATACGCTGATAAGAGCAGCTAAATACGGTGCTGATGTGGGTGTCACTTGGAATTTATCACGTTGATCACATTTGGCAACAATGCCCAAGAGTGTGTTTAGCACACGATTTGTACGAACAACAGTGTTTTGAACAGGATGACGAAAACCTAGAAAAGTGATATAATTAACTCAAAGCAAATTAACGGTTAAAAACGGTTATCAAATCGTGTATAAAAACTGTATTACACTCTCTTCATATATGTAAAATAATTCAATATAAAATAGTTTCTGTACTTTACTACATCGAGGGGGAAAAACAGATGTTTTATTCGTTATAATCATGTTCAAAACTGATATAACAGATCAACAGTGTATGACATTAAATCCTTTTCGAATAAAGTTTTATCAGTATCTCCGATAGTATGAGAATCTCATCACTCGTAGACAACTATCTATTCTTATACGAATTAAGCACTTCGACAAAAAATACTTTTATTATTGGTAATATTCAAAAATAACTGAGACAATAATAAGAAATCTTACCTTTAATTAAATGTCCAACTAATGCAAAATTAAAATTTGATTTAAATGATAATCCCATACTAGCATCTAATTGTTTAAATTGCCATTCTAAGGGTTCTCGTGCATCCATCATTATCTTTTCTAATGTTCCCTTTTCAAAGATTGACGTGCCCATATGATCGAGTGTATGTAAATTTTGTTCCAATAACGCTAAACCACTTGCATATAGTTGTGTTTCTTCCAATTGTAAAATCGATACCGCAATCCAAAACATAAATTTATGAATTAGTGATTCTTGTGAAAGTAACGGTAAAAGACGAGTAAGACACATAATGATCGAATCAATCAAATCAATATCGACAAACGATTCTAATGCTTTGACTAAAATACGTAACAATTGTTTTATATCTGCATCCGACGTCTGTTTTGATATACAACCATAGACGATACTAAAAGAAAAATAAATTTTAGCATCAGGAGATGTAAACAGTATAAGTCGTATTTTTTTGAAATACAATCACATATTATTTACATGGCTCTTGGTTGTAGAGCGGGATTAAATTGAAATGCAAATCTCTTGGCTAATTCTTGCCATTGTGCTAACCATTCACATTGTGTAATATCAACCATACACGCTTCCATTAATTCGAGAAGAGTATCGGTAATCGTTTCTAATGACAATAATGACATTCGTTCTTGTTCACATGGTGAATAGGCAATCATTGCTGGCATTGTTCGTTCTTGATGTTGTTGTAATAGAGAACCAGTTGAAGCATGTTGTTGTCGTACAATACCCGTTCGAAATGCTGTGACACTAGCTGATTTTACTTTTGACAAACCGAATAGACAGTAGAATTTTGGTAGAGAAAACTCGGCTAATGATAAACGAAGAACACGTTGTGTTTCATCGCTGAATGTTGGTTGCGAACAAGTACACAATGAATGAATAATGTTGATAACAAGACCGTGTGTCGAGGCTCGTAGTGTTAGAGGACCAGTTGAAACAAGTAGAGTGACAATGTGAAATAAAAAGGGCAGGTGAGAAGCGACATCCAGTGAGTTATTGAATGACAACATTAATAAATAACGAAGTAAAATAGCAATATCATCCCATATTAAATGCTGTTCCAATGTCGGTGTTGGAGACATGCACGTCTTCTCAATTAAACGACATAGACGACCTAAAAACAGAAATTAACAGTTGAAATTAGAATGTGACTATAGAAAATACACTACGTACCAATAACTTTTCTTGAAAATAGGAGACTATTTGAACTGGCTAATGCCACCGCTGTATCAGCCAGAATTTCAGCTTGTAATGAACCCAATCCACCCAACACACTTCGTTTGATGAAACAATCTAACACAATATCGAGTAAATCTGATACTTGACCAATATTCGACCAAATCTTTGCTTGAATCGATGGATACATTTCATCTTCTTCGATTGTCAATGTGATCAATTTATCGAGAATTTGTGCTACTTTTTGTCGTTTATTATCATCGTTCTGTTTACAAAATCGTGTTAAATTTGGTAACCATTTTGTCATGTATTCCAAACACAAATGTTTAAGTTCAATAGTTGAATTTCGAAAACCTTCAATACATTCTTCAAGAAATTCCAGCGTTAAATGAGGCTCTTTTTGAGCAAGTTTTTCTGAGATACATTTAATAAATATAGTATTATTTGATGGTATACATAGACCACTCGACTCTAATAATTGACCTTCGATTCTCAGATCAAATGTTTGAGTTAATGCACATAACAAATTGTAAGCAGCTGAACGTAATGATGGATCAAGACTTCCCAAATTCAATAAAGCAATATTTAACAGTGTACCGGGTACGTCTTTCGGACGAATTTTATTATGGATCTGGATATTCTCAGGCTGAGCTAACTCCCATCCTAAATATAAAGCAAAAAGAACCTACAATTATATTGATATCGTAAACAATGTGTTCATTGAGAAAGTATTCATTTATTTAAAGTTAATCTTACTACACGGCGTGGCCAGCTAACTCTGCTACCGTAAAGGAATTCCATAACATTTTTGTAAATCGTAGACGAAACGATGCAGACAGCTGTGATACGTCTTAAATTGAAGAAAAAGCTGCAATGAACATTTTAAAACGCGTCTCAGCTCTGTAACATATCTCGTTTTAAAGATCTGATAGAAATATTGGCAACTATTTTTCGCACATTATAACTTTGCAGAATCGAAGTAGTTGCCAATATTTCTATCAGATCTTTAAAACGAGATATGTTACAGAGCTGAGACGCGTTTTAAAATATTCATTGCAGCTTTTTCTTCAATTTAAGACGTGTCATAGCTGTCTGCATCGTTTCGTCTACGATTTATAAACAAAACAAAATGATAAAAAAATGTTATCGAATTTCTTTACGGTAACAGAGCTAGCTAGCCATGTCGTACATCTAAAATGCCTTCTTCCTAACCTCAGTATACCTTTCTACTATATAACAAGGAGAAACTGAGATGAATATTCATAACCAAGGTGTAACAAAAGAGAGAATTAATTGTGCATTTAATATAACATGAAAATATTTATTCGCTTTTAATTCCACAACGATATCATTTACATTGAAAGAAAAGATATTTCTTCTTTTTGTGATCGACAAAGGATCTCAAAGAACTGTATACATTAAGATAATGTTTCAATCTTCAAAAATTCTATGCAATGACCAATTTTTTCTTGATAGAATATTCTTCATAGTTAATAGGTAAAACTATTATGTGAGATAGAGTATGAATTTATTAATAAACTTTAACCTCTTCTATTGGAAAAGTCAAACAATGTTATTTATTTCTTACGTATGTATGAAATAACTTTTTTGTTGAAATATTGCACTATTTCAACTTTGGCTTGTTGATAGCACCATACTGTACTCAATTTTACTTTCCAATAAAGAATAGAAAATAATTGAATTTACTTACGTGTTCTTATATGAATAATTGCTTGTACAATATTGTCACAATCGTTATGAATAAATGACAGTGGTCCTGTTTCATTGGCAATAGTTAGCGTAAATTGATTGTCATCAACAAGACAAACTTCTTCGATTTCTGATGCATAATAAACATCATTTAATAGTACACTATGACCAAGAACTTTTGTTTTTTCCGATGATGTCACTTGAATAGCTTGTGGACCAACTTTAATAGCCACTTTTGTATCTTTATGTGATAGTTTTAAAGCATTATTAAATACCTTAGACAAAAAAAATACTATTAATATCAGAGAAAAAATATTCATAAAAAAATTGAATATCATTAAAATCATTTGTCTCGATAGTATTGGAACTTCACTTACTTTCAAATCTTCTTCTAACGAGAGCGTATGACCAGGTAATTTTTGTTGATCTTGTTCAATAAATTCGTTTAATTTCGTAATATGATCAATAAATACTAATTTTCGACTCCCTTTCAACGATGATAATAGACGATCATGATATTTTGTATATTCTCTTACCCACGAATTACAATTATAAATGTAACATTGTTGTAAATGATGATAAAAACATTCGGGCATACACACAAACCATTTTGAAAGATAATCCGTTTTAAATCGATTATCTGTACACGTATGAGTAAAATCGATAACAAGTTCAAATGGTTTATTTTGAAATGGTTTCAATGTTAACAATACATGATAAATGAGTAAATCACAATTCATTTCATTTACTTTAAATCGACGAGCAATATAGTAAAATACTGGATAATCATTTTGTTTTGAAAAACCAGCTTGATAGAATATGTTTAAGGCTTTTAGACTCTTAAATTCTTCACGTTCGTGCATTTGTGTTTTTTGCATCATTTCTTCGAATTTTGTCGATGTCATATCGTACGAGATCCATTGTGAATCGAGTGGACGATGATCTGGTGGACCCAGATAGGCGAGTAATGTAGCCATTTTATCAAATGGACGACGACCGATAGCTTTGTGATCACGACCAGACGAAAGATAATCACCAATTTTTTCTTGATGATACCATAATAGACGGTGCAAAGCTAGAGAAAGACAATATCGTTAAGCTACGTTAAAAAAGATTCATCTAACCTACCTAATACATTTGCATCACTAATATATGACATTGTATAATTATTCATGGAATTGTCTGTTCCTTGATCAGGTTCCGACGATATGTCCATAACAAACTGCATTGCTGTATCAAATGTCGACTTTAGAAAATCATTAAAACATCGCATATGAAATTCTTTAGTAAAATTTAAATTATTGGCAATATTCTGCAAGATTTTTGAAATTAATGTTAGACCACGTTTGACTCTTGGCAGTGGTTCAATTTCTGTAATACCAAATTCATGTGGAAGAACGAGAGCAGGATTAATAAAGCGCAAAAAGATGACTGTACTAACAGCTTGTAATGGTTGTTGAGGAAATCGTTGACTAACCACTTGATAGAGACAATAGCAGAGTATTCTTAATTGGGAGGGAAACATTTTTGTCGATGATATGATGGCTTGAAATACATCTTGTGTAAGTAGTCTGAGATTTTTTCGATTTTCTTCAACATTTTCTTGTGATTCAATGCGTGATGGATCAACTTCGTACGAGCGAGATTGTGATGATTCGGCCATATTCATCTTTTGTAATATGGGTGCGAAAAGATTGTACAAATAGTGTGATCCATAAAGTTTAAAGCAGAATGACATGATCTTAGTTGGAAGACCATTTCCTCTCAAAATTGTTTGATAACAATCGGCTACTTCCACCTCTTTTGAGAACATGTTGAATAATAGTTGATTTAGTAAATGTTTGGCATCAAAAACGGTCACGAATACGCGAGATAATTCGTCCTAGAAGATAATAAATATAACCGAATGATTACTGTTTCTCTCTAAATTCATACTGGAGAAGAATTATTAATAAAACACAAGTCTTACCATATATTGTACAGAAACGACACTTGCTAACGCCATTGCGATAGGCAGTTCGCCTTTATCTCCAATCATTGTCACAAGTTCCACTAAACGTTCAAATCGATCTGCTAACACAGTTTCGGCTAATGTATCAAATTCTGTTCCTTGTTGTAATATTTGTGTGAGAACTTCCATAAAGGCAGCACGAGTCAATGGATCACGATGATAACCCAAAGCTACAATAGAGAATAAAAACATTTTGTAATCGTTTTAGAACTTTTGATCATCACAGTCACAACTGCACACTTACCGATACTTCTCATGAGTCCACTCTCAATATTTGCATTCAACAGATTTGACATAGCCACAATGGTACTATTTCTTAGTGATTGTGTTTTTGATTGTTGCTGAGATTTTACCAGTTGTTGTGTGTTAAATGCTCGCCCTGGACCCATCAGTGGGCTAAATGCTGCTTGACTTATCACACTCATCAGTGAACTCGTCTGCAGTTGCTGTTGTTGTCCTGCACCACCAGATGTAGCCAAATCTTGATCACTTCCTTCATCGTTTAAATCATCCGAGCAATCATTTAACAAATTCATAAACAACGTGAAATATTTCAAAAATAATTGCGATTTCGCTTCCATCAAATCACCTCTATCTGATTCTTCTGGTTGCAATGGAAGACCAACGAGAAGTGATGCAACAGCTTCCATTGATGCTTGATCGAGTTCTCTCGTTAAATGTTGATATTGATCACCAAATTGAACATTAAATTGATGTGAATTGCCCATTATCCAATCGGTCAGATATTCGACCAATTTATTTCGAAATTTAATTTCTTGACGAAATGATAAATCATCACGGCGTTTCATCAATGATTCAACGAGTTGACAGACACGTGAACGAATTTGAATTGTGGCTACCGATGTATCCAAATGACGAGAATAACGAACAATATTTAACATTAATTGTTCTATACTAACAGTTGATAAAGAATTATCCGTACTGCCCGATTCAACTTTCATTTCGAAGACGCTGCGCATAATAACAATAACATTATCGATAAATTGAGTATTTTGTTCAGAGGAGATAACCTAAAACGAAATTAAACGATATTTATTTAGAAATGTTTAAATTTTTTAAAATGATAATTAACATACCTGTCCACTCGCATCAAAGAACTTGTCTACAGTGATTTTAATTTGATCAAATAGTATCGGATAACAGAGAGGATTCAATTCATGACCGAGTAAATCTTGAATATGACGCTGAATTTGAACACCGAATCGTTCATTCATACAAACCAAATATTTTAAACAATCACCAATGAATCTAAAGGAGAGTTAACTATTAGACTATGTTCTTAGAGAAGAGTAAAATCTAGCATTTACTGTGTAACTGGACAATAATGTAAATCAGAGCTAACAGGTTCCATGGACGTACGACGACTGTCAGCTGGTATACCATGTTGACTAAAATCGAAACATATTTATCTTATATCTGGAAGGATCAAAAGAAGATACCATAACCGATTTCAACCTTTCTCAAGGATCTCATCAGGTGGTTTCCTTTCAGAAAGACACAACCAGCAACACAACTTTGTCTCCACCATTCTTTGCAGAATGATAACTTTCGCACGATGAGAACGGAGCACAATATCGATGGTTGCTACACATATTCTGCTCCTCGTCAATAAAGTATACCTTTTTCATTCTGTCAGAAACGATCCATCCTTTAACATAAACTGTATCTAGTCACATTCGCTCAACAAGCATTGAGACAATTATGAAAAGCCCCATACTTATTTAGTGACTAAAAAGCGGTTGCAAAATTAAGTTAAAATTGTATCAAGCCAAGTTTCGTATTCATATATATAAATATATATCATAGTCACCACAATTATATCCAAAACCTCTATGAGATAGACGCTCATATACTTACCCTGGTCTATTTTTAGCTGGCAACCATACACTTCCAAGTGCACATAGAAAACCGGTCATATTCGCCCATTCATGAAATATATCCTTAATACAAAAATGACGGAATTGTAATTCAAGAGAAAGAAATTGTAAGCAACTCACTTCCACTTCATGTTCGGTACTATGTACACCTGCTCTTCGTTTTCCGAACTTATATCCACCACTTTCACTACTACCACTTGTTGCTCCCGTTAAATCTTCCACTCGTTTCGGATATACATTGAGAAATTTTGTGACATTTTGTTGTGACACATACGTATCGTACCATGCTTGTTTATTTCCTTGGGTAGCATGTTCAATTTTTCTTAATAATGACAAAATTCTCTTTTGAAGTGCATTTCTTCCCGATGTGACTGTATTTGATGCATGTGACAGTTCCATGTATATGTTATAATTTGGTAATAGTTGAAGTACAGCCATTTCATCAAAACCAAAACGAATTTCTGCTTCTTCACAAAATAATGAAAAACAAGACATAGCTGTTTTTATCGCATCAATATCCACAGACCAGAGATAAATGAAAAATACAATCTAAAAAAAATAAAATTGTATTAACCTAAAGGATAACTAATTATTTTGTTCAATTTACTTCTAGTTTCATATGTGCATGTTTAGCCATGGGTATATTTGAACCTAAATAAGCATTATCTTTATGATGTAACAAAAACGTATTTCTTAACACTAAAATTTCTCGTAACCATTTAAGAACCGATGGATAATTGTAGATTTGATGTAAAACTAATTTTTGTGAAATAGAGAAGAGTACTTGTGATGATATTGACCAAAATGTGTTAATACATGCTTCAGGATTCCACAATTCAATATTTTCTTTTTCATGTAAAACGAGCAATGATTCCATGGCCGTATGTGCAACATCTGGCATCGATGAATCATGAACAAGTGATACGAGACCATTAATCAATTCAAATGTGGACATTTGTGTTTCATGATCGAGTTTATTTGGATTATGTAACATTAAATAAGGATCAACAATAATTAAACGAACAATCCAAAGTAATAATTCACGATTATTCGGTCCATCAGTTTCCGATTGACGATCACGATCTTTATCTCTATCAGATTTAACTAATTTAAAATTTGTGTATTGTGAACGAAGTTGTTGAGTTGAGAAAAAGATATCTTTTAATGTTGATACACCCGAGATACCTGATATACCTAGAGACAAAAATTAAAACATATAAATGATATTCATTTTTATAACAGATTTTTGTTTTCTAAAAAGAAATGATATAGGAAAATACAATACTTACGTATTGGTGTTGTTGAAAATGTTGACGATTGACTAACTTTATTTAACGTATCGGTAAACATATTTCTTAGTTCTCCTGCTTTAGAATAGACAATATCAATTTGTGGCCACCATAATAATCGCCGTTGTGTAATGATTCGATAAAGTGCTTTGACAAGAACATAATGAAACATTGATGGACTTTGTAAGTTTAAACACACTTTTAACACTTCATTATTATGTGGATTTAAACGAATACAAGCAAGAAAAAATTCAATCATCAATTCTAAATCTTGATTTATTTTGTCTGGTCCTCGTGAAAATGGACGTTGTGGATTGAATAATATTGACTGTAAAAAAAAACAAAATTGATAGAGATACACAATCTACTCAACTTTTCTAGTGTTTATTCTATTTACTTTTAAATCTCCGATAACGGATTGTACTGAAACGAATAGAACATTGTTACTATCTTTATTATTAATGTAAGTTGATGCTTTGCATAATTTAACAAATGTGATCACGGCTGCTGCTTCACTATGCTGTTTAACATTGGAGTGAAGTTGTCGTTTAAGATTATCGATAAAATTACGCTAAAATAGCGAAAAACGCATTATTATTACTCCAAAATAGCGTTGCTCTTTTTCTCTAACCTTTCTTAAATGTTCTTGTGAACATGGACCTCCTTTTTCAATAGAGTAAACTAATTCTTCCAATATGATGGGACACAAAACTAAGAGCATCATTTGTAAAGGCCATATATATTGAACTTTACGTTTATTATTTTCTTGAAATATATCTAATAATTCAAACAATTTTTCACAATTATCTAAATACGAAAAGATAATTTTATGTACAAAACACACAAGAAAAACAAAATTTTCAAATACATACCACTTAATTCTGCATTGGGACGCTTTTGTAAATCTGTAAACTCTTCGGGATATGTGTCTAACCAATTCCATATAGCCTTCAAAGACAATTCACTATTCATAACTGAAAACTTAATTCATTTTTGTCATCTTACCTTTTCCACACTTTTAACAAGTTCAATATGATGTATTTTCTTTAATAATCTCCATTTTTGTACTTCCTCTATAAAAATAAAATTGAATTATAGTGCAATAATTGTTCCTTTTTTTTTCTTCAAAACAAACCATTTAAAAGTCTTGTTAGTTTGCTCATATCAACATTCATATGTTGAATTAAATCCAAATCGCCAGCTTCACATGTTTCGTCACCGGATGCAATTAAACATTCCAAACTAGGAAAAAACAAAATAATAAACGATAAAACAAAAGTAAATCTATAAATAAAGCCGTGATTTGAGCAGTAGTGTTAATGAGAGCAAATAGCTGAATTGTCAAAATACTGTTAGTATTTAGCTTTTATTTTAGCAAAAATAGCACAACTAGTAAAACCAACAAGTATTTTTTTTACCCGTTTTAAAGCACTAAAGAATAGAGAATTCGATAAAGAATACAAATAAATTTAAAAAACTAATTTTTTCTAATACGGTATTTCCTCATCTATCTTTTTCTCATACCTGATATCAATCAGAGTTCTTCGTTTGGTATACAGAAATAGAATAATACTTACCGTGAAACAACTTTTGAAAATAATGTACTAAAATTGTTGACACTTAATGCAAATAAAACATGAGATGCTAATTGTCGAACATGTTGCACCGTTACACCATCGCCAGGCACATTTAATAACTACGAATAGATAGAAATAATTAGTTGTACAGTATCTTTATAAATATTAATCTTACTTTGCAAACAACAGGCAATAGTTTATTAACATAAATTGCTTCATCCAAACGACTTGTGCCCATATTGTTTGTCTAAAAGAAGATATCAGTGATATTATCCGATTAGATGACCAGATTTCCATCTCACATTGACTAGACATTGTTCAACAGCATCCAAAACAATAAAATATGATTCATAAATATTCTTTTCTTGATCAAGTCCACCAAAACGCTATGAGAGAAAAAAGAGAGACGATAGTTATTTGATAAATTTTCGAAATATTTGGCTGAACATGTACCGTTGAATCAATTGTTTTTAAAATGTCTGTTAACCCATTAATAACCAGTGAGAATTTATATCGACTCAATGAAATGAGACAATCTTTATTTTGTTCCAAATTTAGACGCATACATGGCGTCAATTCGCCACATTTGATAGGCAACTTAAATAAACACAAACAAACGTTAGAGAAGATTCTATTTTTACTAATGTTAAAGTGACGTACCTGATCTTCAAATCGTGTTATTAAAGAAATAACCCATTCGACAGGTTTCGATGTCGACATATTACGTAACAATTGAAACCAACGAACAAATATCTAGAATTCGAAGAAATGTTACAAAATAAGAAAACAAAGCTCAAGAAAATTCGTAACATATAAATAAATAAAAGTTTTAGTTGATAGTTGTGCTGTGCAAAACAAAGAAAAAAAATCGATTTTTATTGATCACAGTAGTCGATATATGGTAATTCGACAGGACACTCTGATAAGAACATAATACCGAGCTTATAATTAAAACCCAATTACTTATATGAGTATCAATGAACACGGAGTGCTGTTTCAAGTCGTCAAATGGAGAATCAGAGGACAAACTTGATGAAAATTAAAGTGCAAACAATATTCAACATATTAGAACTCGTTCAGTAAGATTAGACATTGCAACTATCAATAATTGAATGAATTTATTGACGTAATATTCACATTGACTCGTGGTGTCCATGTGTTCTGCAGATCTATAGTTACACATAAGTATTTTTTTTGAGTCATTGTTATTATAAGTCGGGGAGCGTTGATGACTCTCACTTTTCGTGTATAAAGATACTCAGTCGATCATAGTCATTCCAGTAAAGCGCTGGAAACTCTGTTTACGGAAACTTTTACGCGTTTAGCGAGTTTCGAATAATAACGCGCAAGAAGCTGGGAGCGTGTAAAAATAAACCACAGGAAACGCACATTGCTGTGGAAACAAAGGCTTTACACGCGTGTTCCTGCGGTTTATTTTTACACACTCACAGCGTCTTGCGCGTTATTATTCGAAACTCGCTAAACGCGTAAAATTTTCCGTAAGCAGAGTTTCCAGCGCTTTTCTGGAATGACTATGACTGACTGGATATTATTACTATATAATTTACGAACAAAACAACTGTTAAACTTCTGCGGCCTAAAAATATCTCTTGATAAAGTTACACATTCGACCTAGAAGTTAGAACTAAGTTTCCATCGAGTCTTCCTCTTACATTTGTTCAATGTATTTCTTGCGTTTTATTTGTTTTATTTAATGAAAAACAAATCAAAAATGGAAATCATTAAGAAAAATTTTCATATATGCGTTGAACGGTCAGGACAACACATATCTGAAGTTCCAACTAGAACTTTTACTTCATTTGGTTGTTAGAAGTTATCTGATAATCACAGCTGCCAAAAATGGCCACCTAGCCGTCGAAATTTGAAAAAACTGCATAAAAGATTCCTACTCGTGAAAAAGTTGCACTTCCATTAACTAGAAGAAATATTCGTATTACTCTAAAGGCGATAGATGGTGCCTTAATACAACTCAAACGGTTTTGCTTGTTCTATCAAAATGTATTCCACTCAGTAGAGCGTAAAAAACTGAACAAGACGATGTACTTCTTATTCTTAGCAAAGTAGCTTTGAGAACGAAATAATCTGTTTCAAAAGACAAAGGTCAAACAAAGGCATCCATTAATTTCCATGCATAAACGTTATAATCGCAGCAAAATTTCGAAATTTTACGTTGATAGTAGAGATTTATTGATACGCTGGTTTGACCGTTTCAAAATACGGCTTTGTGAACTTTCATATTTTTA
Source organism: Didymodactylos carnosus (assembly GCA_905250885.1). Classification (NCBI taxonomy): domain Eukaryota; kingdom Metazoa; phylum Rotifera; class Eurotatoria; order Philodinida; family Philodinidae; genus Didymodactylos; species Didymodactylos carnosus. Next base: position 16,496 of record CAJNOQ010000319.1, on the reverse strand, counting down.
AAGAAAAATTGGCAAAAAAACACTAAGAATAACGGGAAATTCGCCAAACTATGCAGGTTTGTCATATTCGATTCAATGAATCCAAAAGTACCCGTTTCTGTATTTATTCTTGAAAATGAACTTTTAAAGTTCGAAACGTTGAAATATTTGGTTCTAATTTAATTATAAAGTTTTTCAATAAAATGAAAATTACTTTATTATGTTTAAGAAAATCAAAGCAATTTTTAACGTTTTCAAAAGCCGGCAGCGATTTTGAACCCTCCCCACATTTTTGTCTCTTGGCGGCTAGTTTTTAACCAATGTAGTAGTCACGTGCTAACTGTTATTGGTAGTTAACTTCTAACAAGACTTTTACTCCTAAAAATTTGGCTCTATGTAAAATAATAGTAAATTGTTCGATCTGATTGGTTGTGCCGCCATCTTTACGAATTAGATCGGAGAATTAATCTTTTTTATTTATCTTTTTATTATATCTTTATTATATTATCATATTTTAAATAGGATTAAAAACTTAACTGAAAAATTCATCTTTTTTGAGATTGGACGGATATCTCATCCATTGGAGTGTTTCAGTGATCCATTTAAAACACAGGCTGCTTAATTGGTTTGAAATTCTACACTTTCGTCAATTTCCAATAAATTTCCATTCCACACACACACCTTTTTGTTTGTAGATGTTTGTATGTGATTATTTGACTCATTGAATGAATATGGAATTCAGTTATTTTTGGTGACCACTTTTTTTAGCGTTGAACACGATGATGCCATCTGTTTTCAGACATATAATTTCTCATTTACGACAATTAGGTAAAACTTCACTTATACCTGTATAACTTATTACATTGTATTTACCGTTTATATTTGTATCATAGAAACGTTTGATTTATAGAAAAAAATATTCATGTGAACAAAAACGAAGTTTGCCATATATATACGTTTTGTATATTTTTTTAAGAATTCTTTTTAATTATTTGTGTGAGTGGTAAAATAAAACGTTATGGAGAAAATGGACACAACTCAATCGCCTGGAAAAACATGGTATAATTAGCTTTCTTTTTTACATCTTATCCTTGCATCTTAGATGAAATTTTATCTTGAAATTTGAAGTCTTATGTAATAAAGTGTTTCCATCTAATATGATACTTTACTTTCGGTTAAAATACATGTTGTTTTCTGTTAGATCAAAATCTATATGTATTTCAGGTTTAAGTTATGTATTCAAAAACAGAACTATTGTTTACATATATTGTTTTCTCACAATTCTTGACAATCAAATGTAGTTTACTAGTTTAATTGACTGATTTATCATTTTTAGTCTCTTTTCTCAATCTTCTAGTACTCTCCATCATCATAACCGTAATTTTGTCAATTCATCATCTTCGTCTGGTATCAATAATCCGGATATGTTAAAAGATTGTTCATCGTCAAACAAATTATTTAAAGAACTAAAAACACATGCCAAACTTGTTTTGACAAATTTAAATATGTTAAGAAAACAAAAAGAATTATGTGATGTATTACTTATCATTGGACAATCAAAAATTCCAGCACATCGAGCCGTTTTATCAGGTAAATAGTGAAAATGATGAACGTTCAACATTTTCTAAACAAACTCTTTTTTATCGACATATAACAGTTTTTACTGTAACAAATCTCTGTCTTGTTTTTTGGCTTTTGTTATTTATTTTTCTATCTATTTGATTTAGCTTGTAGTCCTTATTTTAAAGCAATGTTTACTGGTGAATTGGCTGAAAGTCGTTTAACAGAAATCGTTATTCATGATGTTGATGAGAATGCCATGGATTTATTAATTGAATTTTGTTATACATCAACAATTTTAGTTGATGAAAAAAATGTTCAGTTATTATTACCAGCTGCTGGTATATTACAGGTATGTTTTTATTCTTCTCTTCTTTCACCATTTGTCTGTAATTATATCATCTTTTATTTATTTGTCTTTATTGATAGATTCAAGAAGTACAAGATACATGTTGTGAATTTTTAAAAACTCAATTAGATCCATCGAATTGTCTTGGAATACGAGCATTTGCTGATACACATTCATGTAGAGAATTATTAAAAATTGCCGATAGATATACACAACATAATTTCAATGAAGTATGTACTAAAATTTAGTTAACAAGAAAAGTATACGAAACACACTTCTTTCATATTTAGGTAAAAGAAAGTGAAGAATTTTCATTTTTACCCATAACTCAATTGATTGATATAGTATCAAGTGATGAATTAAATATGACCAGCGAAGAAGATGTATTTAATGCTGTCATGCAATGGGTACAATTTAATGTTGAACAAAGAAAACAGTATTTACCACAGGTAAATTAATATTTAGAAATATTTAACCAAAAATTCATTTGGATCATCATAATTCTCATCTTTTGAAATAATGGGAAACATACAGTATAGGCAGCCAAGCCTTTTGAAAATAGATGAGGTTCAACATATTTTCTTCTTGTGAAGCAAAATAAAAACTTATCTTATTTTGAATATGAATAAACAATAGGGTTAATCAATAAAAAATAGGAATAACCTAAAGATCATCAAAAAAACTGTTGTTTTTATTTATTCTTCAATGTAAAACTACGACAAATACTGTTCAAATCAATAGAATCCATTCTCTTCTTGTATATATAAGTCAAACTACATGTTTCAACAAAATATTAAACTCAAAAATAGATGAACCTTGAGCCTCTCGAATCCGCTGCCTATGCAATAGATGTATCCAAAAAATGCCTTTGATTTTTCAATTTTCTTACGGTATTCTCTAGCTGTTGATATATATCGTTTTTGTTTTGTATTTATAGATATTAGAACATGTTCGCTTCCCATTGATGAATGCACGATTTCTTGTTAGTACCGTTAGTTCAGATCCATTGATACGAAGTGATCAAACATGTCGTGATCTTGTTGATGAAGCAAAAGATTATTTATTATTACCTCAAGAAAGATTAAATATGCAAGGACCAAGAACACGACCGAGAAAACCAATTAAACCTGGAGAAGTACTATTTGCTGGTATGAATAGATGTCATAAGGATTTTTTTTGCTGACTTTACCATATCGTCATGTTTATTCTTCTCTTTAGTGGGCGGATGGTGTTCCGGTGATGCTATTGCCAGTGTGGAAATGTATGATCCATCGACGAATGAATGGCGTGCTGTTGCTCCAATGAGTAAACGACGATGTGGAGTAGGGGTAGCTGTATTAAATAATCTATTATATGCTGTGGGAGGTGAGATAACATACACAGTTAGTCTTAATTATAATTATTAATCATTTTTGTGTCTTGTAGGGCACGATGGTACCAGTTATTTGAACAGTGTTGAAAGGTAAACTCAATTATATATTTTTTACATATATCTTTTGAAACTAAACTTTTACTTTCCAGATTTGATCCACAAACCAATCAATGGAGTAGTGAAGTATCACCGACGAGTTCATGTCGAACAAGTGTTGGTGTAGCCGTATTAGATGGATGTTTATTTGCGGTCGGAGGACAAGATGGAATGTCGTGTTTAAATCTAGTGGAAAAGTGGGTACAAAAAACGAATAAACTTCATAAGCTCGATTGTTCTATAAATATGTATAAAAATTCCGTCATTTTCTTACGTTTTAGATATGATCCATCACTACAGCGATGGATTCGTGTGACATCAATGTGTACAAAACGTCTAGGTGTAGCTGTTGCGGTATTAGACGGATATTTATACGCCATTGGAGGCAGTGATGGTCAATGTCCATTGAGTACAGGTAGAGATTGATCAAGTAGAATAAACGCTCTTAATTCGAACTATTTTGTCACTGCAAAATAGTTTTGCAAACTGAGCAAAAAGCAAAAAATTGTGTCACACCAAACAGTTGAAATGAATATTTAAATGTCTTAACTGAAGTTTGACACAAACAACAAAAGTCTCTAATATTCACATTATTTTTAAAAAAAGATTTAATCATTTTTTAGTTGAACGTTACGATCCAAAAATAAGTAAATGGTCAGCTGTTGCTTCGATGACGACACGACGTAAACATTTGGGATGTGCTGTATTTAATGGTTATATATGTAAGTTCAAAATGGTTTTAACAATTTACCTATTACAGTCTGATTTATCTTTTAGATGCTGTCGGTGGTCGAGATGATGCTACAGAATTATCAACCGCCGAACGTTATAATCCAAAGACAAACCAGTGGAGCACAGTCGTAGCCATGAATTCAAGAAGAAGTGGAGTATGTATTTACAAATTAAATTCCTTAAAATGATAGTAAAATTTTATTTTGTGTGAGTTAAATATTCACTTTTGTCTGTGTTTTTTTTTCAGGTTGGTTTAGCTGTCGTTAATGGTCAGTTAATGGCTATTGGAGGTAAGATCTATATTAGACTTCTTTTATAGATTTACATAATGTTACTTTTCAAAGGTTTTGATGGTGCCGCATATTTGAAATCCGTTGAATTGTATGATAGTGAACAAAATTCATGGAAATTAAATGGTGGAATGAATTGTCGACGATTAGGTGGTGGTGTAGGAGTTATTAAACTACATCACTTAGACTCTATATTATCGGTGTTGATTACGAATGCAGATGACATAAAAAATCGATCATTATCAAAACTGGTTGATTTATAACAAAAGTTTCTTCTTTTGTTTTCTTTTTTTTTTGCTGTTTATTTGTTATACTTCAATTATCTTGGAATGATGGCAAGAAACATTGCCTGATTGAGTGTAAAAGAAAAAAACTAGTAGTCAGATAACGACGGTCTGCGTTCATGGCACATATAATAATTTAAAAAATCTAATCATTTGTATTGAAATGCTATGATGAAGTCGATAATTCTCTCCCCTCATCTGTTTTTTTTTACCCTGTTTAATGTGCTATTTATGCAATCCGAAGAAAGCCTCTGAAAAATTAGTTACTCTAAAGGATGAGCGAAACTGTTCCTCTTTTTCATGAACTGTACAGGCACTTACTTCTATTGGATCAGAAAAAGTCGTACATTTACGTAAATACTCTCTTATAACTTTTGCTTAATTTAGTTCATTTTCTTATATACCTGATCATGCTTGTTAGGAGCATAGTTAGTCTTTGTTTCATACGGTTATTTTTTTATAAATAAGTCTGTTTCATTTTTAATATCGGCTTCTCAATTCTCTTCATGAAAACTGTACATAAATGTAACAACTTTTTTTCTGTTTTGTAATCAAATATTTCTTTTTCTTTATTGTACTCAGGAAAATCATGAGAATTTATTAAGGAAGTCATAAAATGGGTAAAATTTGAAAAATTATAAAAGAATTTTTCTCAAATTAATAAGTGTTATTGTTTTCTTCCTAATCGTATTGTAATGATTTTTGTAATTTTTAAATTACAAAAAATATCCTTCAAATTCTTTAGAAAATGTGAGATTGATATTAGTTTAGAATATTACTATCGTTCTTATTTTATTATCAGTATACTCATTCATAAGCTGTAGAATGCATTTGAGTTGATTTAATTTTTAAAATTGATGATTTGAAACATGAGATACTTTACTAGACATACAACAAAAAAAGGAAATAATAATGAACAAAATATTTTGTAACATATGTTTAATCGTTTTATAAATGGGTACATATTGTTAACAAAAATAATAATTTCAAAGTTACTTTTAACAACTTCAAAATATTTTTATTCACTGATGTTGTATCCATATTTCAAATCGTCTTTTTCTTTTATGTATCTGTTTTCAGTGGTTTTGCCATTATGGATGATCCAACTCTTTCTGACAATGTTGAGTAATAAACGGTAAGTATTAAAACAATTTGAAATTATCTATTTACTTTTCAGATTTTTCGTGTTTGCGTGTGTGTGTGCGCGTGTGTGTGTGTGTGTGTGTGTGTGTGTGTGTGTGTGGTGCGTACCTACGTGTGTTTTCGTGTTACTGCTCTAGGTAGATATAGTATTTATATAAGACAGTGACATATTACTATTTAGACAGAAATATAAAACTTCGTATCGTATGTGTTCAATCTAAAAGTATTTAAGTGGACATTTACAATTAGAAGATAAAATCAATAAAGTACTGTAAGTTAGAATGACTATGATCATCATAGTCCAGAATATACAAAATATCTATATACTGTATGTCTAAATTGAACAATTATCTCATAGTTAATACGTTTTTCTGTTAATGAAAATGTTTTATATCTTCCTATTTAGATTTCGTTCTCTTCTTCTTTAATGAATATACAACATGAAACAATGCAAACAATGAATTCAGCCGATTTACAACAGTATTCTTCTAGTGGTGATGTTGATGATTCTGGTTTACATGATGATTTAGGTGATGATTTATCATTACAATTAAATTCTACCATTTCAAATTTAGTTATTAAAGGTCGTGTACCAAAACCGGATGATGAACGAAAACTATTTGTAGGTCAATTATCATCAGATATAACAAAAGATGATTTATTTAATTATTTTTCAAAATTTGGAAAAATTGAAGATGTCACAATTAAATATGATGTACCTGGTGGACGAGCAAGAGGATTTGCATTTATTTTATATGATAAAAAAGATTCATTACAACAAGCATTACAATCACAAGAACATTATATTAATAATTTTCAAATTGATCCAAAACCAGCACATAGAAGACCAGGTAATTATAATTATAAAATGAATAGTAAATAATGATTAATTATTTATTTATCATTTTTTAGCTGTAACAAATCCTGTTAAAAAAATATTTATTGGTCAATTACCACTTGAATTTCCTGAAGAAGATTTACGAAATTATTTTCAACAATATGGACCCATAGAAAATATTGATTTACCTATTGATCGTGAAAAAAATTGTCGCCGTCCATTTTGTTTTATTTCATTTAATTCGGAAAAAACAGCTGAAGAAGTTCTTAGACAACAACGACATATGATTAATGGTGTTTCAATTGAAGTACGGCCAGCAAAACCAAGGGTAATTGAATAGTATTCTGTTATAATTATATTATCATTATTTTCACTTTATTCTTTTATTTAGGCTCATGAACAAGGTGCAGGTGGTAATATGACACCACAATCGATGATGTCCGGAGGTGGAAATAATTCTTCTTATGACGGAAATAGTGTTGGTAATTCGTATGGTGGCCACATGAATCAATGGAGTCAAGGCGGTAATTCAGGATCATATTGGAAGTCGGATAATAATAATCAAAATACAAATTCATTTGCACAATGGTCACAAGGTATTGAATCTCGAATTATTATCTTTTCATTCTTTGTTTGAATTTTTTATGTCAATTTTTTATAAGGAACGAATGGTGGCAGTTTATCGTCGGATAATTATCCACATCAATCATCAGCAGTTTATAATATGTATCCACAACAAATGTCATCAAATTCAACTCATTCTTACCCAAATTATGGTCAACCACAAACAAATTATGCCTCAGCCTATGGACAATATTCAGAACAAGCTGGTTATGGAGGTTCTCAGGGTAAATATCATAATCAACAACAAGATCTAGAAAATGAGTCATAAATATTAGGTTTAGGTTTACATCGATTAGCAACATCTTCGAATTTGAACATGACACAGTTTCTAATATTTTGCTAGATAGATTCACTTACTTTTTGACTCTATTGAGATTTATATTTGCCATCCCAGTCAGTCATAGTCATTCCGAAAACTGCAGGATTCTAAAATTTACGAAAAATGTAACGCGTAAGTGAATGTAGCATATCTACACGCGAAAAAACGGCGAAGTCGATACAAACAGCAGGTAGGAACATGCGAGTAAAGCCTCTTTTTCCATGACAATGTGCGCTTCCTGCGTGTTATTTTTCCCACACTCGCAGCTTCTTGCGTGTTTGTGTCACAAATTCGCTAAACACGCTACATTTTTCGTAAATTTTGGAATCCTGCAGTTTTCGAAATGACTATGACTGACTAGGACGGCTCAGCTTCAGCTGTAACATTTTTTAAGCGATGCAAAACTCACTCATCATTTTTGTCCATCATTTAGCACAAGCTAAGCTTAAAAAAGGCGTATTAACTACTCAAAAAAAACTATCACCTAGTATTACGGATATATACCAGCAGTTCACTTTCAGGTACATCTATTTCAAACACATGGAATCCTCAACAGCAACCACAATATGCTACCACTCAACAACAACAACAACAACAACAACAACAACAACAACAATCAGCTCAGTCTGCTTATGATCAACAAAGTTTATATGCTTATTATGCCGCCAATTATGCTGCACAATTATATAATCAACAACAACAGTCTCAACAAACACAATCGGGTGTCAAAATGGATCCATCTTTATCATCAAATAATGGTGGAGCAGGAGATGCCATAGGATTGGCACAAAAACAATCGAATTTATCATCGTCTGCCTACCATTCATATCAGTAACAGCGATAACAAAATTAAATCTTTTAGAATTTTAATTTAAACCAAAAAAAAAATCCTGTTATTGTTGTTAAACTTTTTCTTTGTCATTTTTCGTTTTCTTCTACTAATATATATAAAATATATGAAAAGCAAGTTTGAGTTTTAAATTTTTTGTTCCATGGGACTATTTTGAAAAGAAAATATTTGCTTCTTTTTTTGCTATATTTGCTATTCTTGTTTGTGTTTCATACACGCATGAGGATAATATTCGGTACGCTTTCTCTTTTTCTTCACCTTCTAAAAACATGCAATATACGTTCGCCATGCGAATTCTAATCTCTTTCCAAACTTGATATATACTCCCTCTATTGTACGTGTTTGTTTATTCTTATACAGTTTCATTGTATTTTAAATCAATAGCAAGTAAAAGAAAAACACCAATACAAAAATGTTAAATGTTCAAATTTTATTTTGTTGTCTATCGCGCACACTCTGCGGTATGTCATAAAATAAAATAAAACTTATTTGAAAGGAAAATGAAAACGAAACAGTCACAAAAATTAAAATAGTGTAGTTGATGGAAGAAAAAAAACAATTTCACCTACAGGCATTTTTCTCATAACGGTATTTGTTTGATGAATAAATTTTGTTATTCAGAAAACTCGAGCTGTGTTTTGATAGGTAAGAATTTTACAATCTTTTTTCGTGATAGATTTGACGTTCTAACGTTCTGCTTCTAATTTAAAAAAGAATAACCAACGTAACGATTGTTCCACAATAAATTGCCCTCAACCTTGGTGCATTTTTCTACTATTTTCTATTTATAAAAAAGTTTCTTTTATATACCAAACGATAGATAATTTAATTCTCTACAAGATTGTATACATATCTGAAATTCTGAATCACTTCGATTTTACATCTAAAAGAATATTGATAGCCAAGATGACTTATGAGGGAACCTCTCGAGGTGATAAAACGCTTGTTGCTCGAAATCTAGTGGATTATAGGTTATCGGCCATGCTGATTACGAATATGACTATGGGGGCGGCCCTTAGCCCTTCGAAGATCAGGTTTTCTAGAAAACCAGTTTTTCAGAAACCAGAATATAACCAGAACCTTTTTTAATCAGGCATGATTGTAGCCCGCAAATTTCTGATTAAAATGAGATATTCCCCAGCTTTGCACGACCTTTCTTAGCAAAGTTATAGAATTTACCACAAAAGCCCTAAATTAATTTTCTTCTTATTTCTGTAGCTCTGACAATGAACGTTGTAAATTCTATAATTTTGCAAAGAAAGGTCATGTAGACCTGGAAAAGGTCTCATTTTAATCAGAAATTTACAGGCTACAATCATGGCTCCTTAAGAAAGGTTCTGGTTATATTTTGGTTTCTGAAAAACTAGTTTTCTAGAAAACCAGATCTTCGAAGGGCTAAGGGCTATCCCCATGGTCATATTCGGCATCAGCATTGGCGATAACCTATAACCCACCAGATTCTGAGCAAAAAGCGTTTGATCTCCTCGAGAGGTTCGTTCCCTCGTTAGTCGTCGTTTACCATGTGTAGATTCAACAGACATTTTGGAATAACGGTGAGTAAGTATGGTTTACCCGGTCTTTGTATACGTTATAACAAACGTCCTCAGCCTGATAACTACTTGAATTCATTCAAAGATTGTGAGTATTACTCAGATTTCGTGTAGGAGGAACAATCATTAGCCAACAGGCTACTTAATTGTATATCTTTTTCAAATCAATGGAAAGTAAATTCTTATATATCACGAACAAGGCACGATCATTATACTGTATACAGCTGTGCGGAAATTAAATTAGTTTGAAAGCTATTTTTATTTAATTATTTTTGAATTACTTTCAAATTAGTGCCAGCACTTTTAACTACAACGCAAAAGGGTACAATTTGTGAGACAGCGAAGAACATCAACTCAAATTGACTTTTTAGAGACTTTTCATTGTCGTGGTAGCTGCTTGAAAATAATGGAGCAAAAATTCAAAAATGAAACTCTTGTCACGCATGTGTTGATTTAATTTCAAACTAATCTAAATTCTTCAACACCTCCCTTGGCGGTGTGGGAGATACGTACAACCCATTTTAACTAATATTATAGAGCAAAGGCTGACTGATAGAGCCGAAAAACTATATTCATCGTCATACTTTGATATGATCTATACTTCCCGATAGTTTGAATAAGATCGAATTTAAAATTGTTGAGAACAGTTAAAACATGCATTCTATTTTGAAGCTTAGTTTAATGGGTTTTTTTTTATCATAACATATTTCAATGACACAGTGTTCGAACTTCAACGACAACAGATCATATATTAACTTTAGACAAGTCACTTATGTGGATATGCTTCGGATCACTCATCTACTAGCATCCTTACTACATTATGACATATAACAATGTTTCTCTAGCGCTCTACACTAACAAAGATGGATATTCTTCTTCGTTTCCTTCTGTCTTTCTAACTCAAAATAAATCGATATGCAGAAGTCTCTAAAAATTTATTAAATTCTAATTCTATAATACAAAGTCTAAAGCCTAGAATATACTATTTCAAATGTCTAGATTTTTATTGATTTTTAAATTCATTAGTCACGTTTAACTTCATTTTTCATATATCAAAAATAAACGTCATTGACACTAGGCAAATGTGTTTATAATTAATTCTTTCTTTTTATATTACAAAACACTTTTTCAATGTGCTGTTTTTTCAAAAAAGCAGTTCTGTTTATATATTTCGAAATACTTTTTTTTGTCCTTCTCATCTCTCTCTCTCTCTCTCTTCCTCTCCCTCTTAGAAAGATGAACAAAAACACGAGAGAACAATGAAATAAAACGATGTGCTATTAAAATTTTCCTCGTTCAAGGATAGTTTTTTTAAAGACTAAACTGAACATTTTTTTTTCGTGTTTTCTCTTCGGGTAATATTACAGGTATTCTGCACATGTTATTGTGAAGAAAAAAAAAGAAGAAGAAGATAATTTCATGCTATTATGATTATTCTCTAGAAGAGTACATTTACGAACAAATTTAAAAATGATAAGTAATTGACAAGTGAGATTTAAGTTATGTTTTTTAAATTTTTTCCTTATACTTGTTTATTTAATCGTCATAAACGATTTATTACACATTGTGTATATCTTCTATTCCTGGTGTTCTTTATTATTGGTTTTACCATAGGTAAATTCAATTTTTTCTTAAATTTATCAGAGTTTTTGTTAAACTCATAAGAATAAATTCAAACATACCATTACTTGTTTTTAGTGACAACAATGTGTTATTCTAAACATTATTGTAATCCATTGATGGCTATACCGGTTACAATTGGTTATTTTAACAAAATTAGTGATTGTATCTATAATACAAAACGAATAGTTAAAAATTGTAAAAATGAAAATGTTAAAAATGAACGATATTCTTCTGTGATTATAGAAAATAATCAATCATTTACTGATACAATTTCTAGTCCATTTGTAGATCGAATAAAATTTCAACTTCCTTATTCAATCAATTTTGATTTATCATTATATGAATCTCGTACACAATCAGTTAATAAAAAATGTTCACATACTGTTCAAAGTACTCGTTTTTTTAATCATATAATTAAAAATGATGTACTTGATCATCTAACATTTATATTACGTAGTAAAAATATATTTTATTGTTCAGTACCAAAAGTAGCAACAAAAACTTTATTAATTTTATTTACATATCTTCATACGGAAGAACTTATCACTTATATTACTAATAATAATAGTTATATAGATAATGAATTAATTGAACTTGACTATTCAAAACGTCAAACTCTATTTAATCTTCCATTTTTACAAGAGATGATGACACCTAATAGTTCCAGTATAATAAATAATCAAACAATATTAGATGCTAACGTAAGTAAAGATAAATTGAAAAAATCAAAATAATGAACACTATTTATTAATATTATTAAACTTTTTATTTTTTAAAGTTGAAAAATTCAATTTATTAATCGAAAATGTTAAATAGAAATTGCAAAAAAATAAGTGTTCTACAAGAGAAAGAGATAGAAAAAAAAGAAAAAACATAATAAAATAAAGAATATTGTACACAACTTCAGTAAATACACGTGCACAATATTCTGCCAAGGTAAACTAAATTGAGAAAATGAATAATGTGTTGTTGTTTTTTTTGATTATAAAAAATAAGCTAAAATAGAAAAGAATGAATTAAGTCTTTTACATATTATCGATCTGAATCATTTATTTTCTTCGTTATCAAAATAACATTAAATTTTAAATTACAATTAAGAAAAAAACAAAAAAAATTTTTTTTACGAATTTTAAAATGAAATGAATATAGAAAAAGAAAATTTATGCCCTAAGCTTACCTTTTTTTGGTTAATAAATAAAATATTAAAAATAATACATTAAATGCTAAAGATAGATATACCAGACGTTTCTTGAAAAAGTTAAAATATTAATTAGATTGTTTGAGAACTTTTTATCTTCTAGGTAAATTGAAAAATCTTTTTCTTTTTTTTTTTTTAACCATGAGTGATTTTAAAAGAGGCTACATCAAGTACCTTTTTGTGTCATGAAGTTCTTAAAAGTTCATTTTTTAAGAAATTTTCATTTATTTTTCTAGGACAATGTAAATGATTTTACTTGGTACAAAGAAGTTCAACTGAATGTATTGAATACATTTAAATTTAAATTATTAAATTCTTCAGATCAACAAGATCTTTGGTTTTTATTTCAAAAAAATATTTTTCCATTAATAAAATTAAAAAGTATTACATCTAATCGATTAATCAATTTTATTCATCAATCTATAAAAATAATATTTGTACGACATCCATTTGAACGTTTAGCATCAGCATATTTCGATAAAATAGTTCAAAAAACAAATAATAATCATCTAACATTATACGATGATATTCGACGACAAATATGTCGTAAATATGCTCATAATTATTTAAATGTTAGTCAAATATTATTTTATGAAAAACAACAACGATATAATCATCAAAAATTTTCTAAAAAATTAATCAAACAAGTAATTCATTTTGATACTCAAAATGAACCATGTAAAAATATTATACCTATATTTGATCATTTTGTTGAATTTATTTTAACTTCGAATGCTCGATCCGATGTTCATTGGACACCATATTCTCATTTATGTCATACATGTACATTAAAATTTGATTTTATTGGAAAATATGAAACAATTCAGAATGATGTACAATTTTTATTAAAATGGTTAGGTCAAGATACTAAAGAATGGAAAATGAAAATGATAAATAGTAAACCAACAATGAAAAAGATGAGAATATATAAAGAATTATATGAAAATCTTCCATATCATATTCTTTGTAAATTACAATCTATTTATTCTGATGATCTAAGATTGTTCGACTATAATATTGAAGATTTTATCAATCAAACAAAACTAAGACGTTGTTCACCTAACAAGTATAATAAACAATTTTCAAATAGATGGCACATATAAGAACTTTGTGTAAACAAAATGTAAAACGATCGTTCTAATAGTTTCTAGTCAATAAGATAGAAGATATTATTTTAATTTAAAGTATTTGCACTTGTGAATTTTAATATTTTTGTTTTTCATTTTTTTATTATGTTAAAATGTCTTAAACGTCAAATTTGTTTTGAGTAAATACATTATTGTTTTGAGTAATGTACATATTCAAAGAGAATTAATTGATATGTCAAGGTAATGCTAATATCAGTTTATTATAGACTTACTTTCCCATGTATCCGTTTGCGTTTGAGCTCTTCAAATGTTTCATTTCTAGGTCATTTTTAAGCGTTTGATGAACAAAACGTGTTTGCATTGCGTTTATGAACGGCGTTTTTTTTAGAGTCGAAATTGTTACACGGGTCATCATTAATTAGCAACAGATTGTTAGTATTTGCATTTGATATCTTGAAAAAGTTCTCAACGTTGTTCTGATTAGAAGAAAAATTTGAGAAACTTCTTTCCGACATTTTAAAATATCTAACACATTAGAGAATAAATATAAAAGACAATATACAGATGTATTTTTGAGTATTTGAACATCTACATTGATATAGTACAACTAGTTCCGACAAAGAGAAATTCAAAAGAATCTCTGTAGATCATATTGAATTAGAACAGTAAACTTCAAACACATCAACATTCTCATCATCATAATACTGCTTTTCTGTTTGGAATGCATATTCATCTTCTATAAGAACTCCCATATTCTCAATTCAGCTTTAATTATTTTCGCCTTTCTCTCACAGATTTTCAAACCTGAGCATTCATCGTTAGTTAAGCAGACTATGATGATATCAGTGATTAGTCCTAAAAGTTGCAAATACCATCTCTGACTTGTTAGAAAAAATAAATGAGTTGTCGATGCGTTCACAGATAACTACCTCGATTTTGTTCAGAATTTGAGACACTCGCTGATCGACTCTCATTCATCACCGTTTTATATCAATTTTGGTGTATTATTATATTCATCACCATAGTCGATTGCCGAACTCACTCTAGCGTATGTTTGCTATTGTGGATGGAATGACTAGATTGCCATCGTTCGGCCCAACACAACAACAATTTCAGCAATAGCGACCGTTCTCTTTCCATTCAATGTTTTTGCCTATTCGATAAACTTGTGTGGAACCGGTTCTTCCTTGACCACTTAACATTCTACATGCGAGTAAAGATCATACAAAAATGAGTACAAGCACTGAAAAGCAGCCATCATCAACAACTTCATTACCTTTCAAAAAAGATCGGCACGCTGACTGATTGAACTGTGTCAATGGGCAGACTGGTAGACACTGTGTATGTGTTTCTGAATAATTTCAAACTCTAATTTCTACCATTGGATCAATATCAGTGGCAATAGTGCAAGCAGTGTGTTACATCAATCATCTGATTTGAGAACAAAAATGTTGTGAAAAAATTTGTATCGATGAGTGATTGTGCAGATGGCAGCTTAAAACAATATTTAATATTATCATTTAGAAAAATACGCTCACACAAAAAAACATCAAATGTGTTTTCAGAAGAGAGTTTTTTCTTGCACGTCCATGGGTAAAAATTTCAATGGATATTTTTTCGATCCAAAACTTGGCGTGCTATATATTGTTCAATGCAGTTTCTGACACTAATTCTGAATATGGTATTAGTTTTTGTTAGAGACTTTCCTGGAACGAGAAAATTAGATTTTATCTAAAAAATAATTCTTTTTTTTGTCCAAAGCAGAAAAATAAAGTTCATTTAGAGTCACGGAAAAGTACTTTTTCGTATTCAGCACACTCAATAACCCTGAAGATTTTCTACGTTTGGCGAGGAGAGCACAGTGGGCAATCAAGTCAACATTAGGTGAAAAATCGAAAGTGAGATTTTCCAAATTTTGAATAGCGGTATGTACACAATAACAAATGTCCAAGCTTTTAGTAAAAAACTTTCTCAGTATTGGTCGAAAAAAATAAGTCACAAAAACACATGTGTTTCACGCACGATCGGTGAAGTTTTATTTCAGTTATTTAAGTTTAGCTTTTCTGAGATGCAATGTTGCGTGGAGTACTTTTCGTACTGAAATAAAAAGGTTTTTTCTGAAAAGAATGGTTTTCAAAAAAGGATTCTTTGTAAAATTGAGTTCCCAAATTTTCCCAATGCCCAATCTTGATGAAACTTTCAGAAAATGTTCTTCTATATATGACACGTCTATTCTGTTGGCATAAAATAGCATAAACTTTCTTAGGCAGAGAAACAGATTTTACTAAAGCCTTGCTTTTCCACAGGGTTTTCGCCCGTTTGCAGGCTACACTCACCCTTTTTTCAACAATAATAACATATTCGAAATCAGCGTGAAAAGCTGCATCGAATGATATATAATTTACAGCAGTTTCTTGGGAAAAAATTCTAAGTTTTCGTGGAAGGCTAAATTTGAGGCAGCACCGTGATACTTGAAGTCGGTGGTTTTATATCGTTAGAAAAGAGATCTGGAGGCCTACAAACAATTGTTTTATAGGTTTTCGAGTACGGTGGATTCAATGGACTTATTTAAAAAAATTCTAAACTGGTTTTGTAAAGATT
>CAJNOQ010000318.1:0-55113 GCA_905250885.1 Didymodactylos carnosus | reverse complement strand
TAAATTGAAAATACGCTTTGTATCAACCAATAGAAAAAGACAGAACGATAAAATCCACGAATTACCACGCTTATGTACGCGCTGCTCAAAATTCTCATTAGAAACCCCGACTGTAGGTCGAAAAAAATTGTTTTCTCGGATAATTCCTGGCTACGTTATAGTTAAGAAAAATCGATAAAATTTTCTTTAAATTTATTAACATGTGTCATCATTTGTCATAGTAGCAGTAAAATAAAATTCGCTATTTAAACTATCGTACGCAATTGAATGAATTTGCCTAATGATCAATCATATCGGGTGTACGCAAATTAAATATGTATAATTGATCATCAAAATTAGAATAGACAATGACTTCCTCTTGTGACGATTTTTTTCTTATATAAATCGTTAAATTTGTTGTTGATATCATTTCAATTAAATCATTCGATATATTATTATAAATGAAATTATTTAGTCGATCTCCAAATCGTGTATAAAATTGTATTTGTCATTCTTTGACGTTTGTTACATGTAAAAACTCGTACCAATCAATAAGTAAGCGTTAAATTAAAAAATTAGTAATGATTCCTATTTTGTTTACAAATATAGATGAGATGTGAGTCGATTGATTGTCTGTCATATAATACATACCGAATATACAACGCCGATATACGGTATTTGACACTGACATTTAAATAATGTCGTATTATACAGTGTGCATGTTCACCATATGAAAATGTATTACAATCATCTAAATAATACGAATGTTTAATGTAGAAAAAGGTTTTTTTATGAAAGAAGATTTACGACAGAAGAGTAACTAGTTTGAGTTTCCTTTTAAATGATAATTCCTTTACAGCTATCATATCATTTAGTCGAAAGATAGAGGTTTGACCTTTTGTATCAGAATTTTTTCAAATAGAGAGTTACCATTTGTTAGAATTCTTAGTGATGGCAAGGTCTCAATGGCTTCATATGCTAAACCACCTTCAGCACTCGCTGGATTTAAGTAACCTGACGCATCCTGTAAATCTTCTTAAAAAAAAGAGATTATGTTTTGTAGATTTTGCATGTAAGAACACATTGTTATTTCAATATTTACTTAATAATTTTCCTGATCCTCTCTAATAAATAATACAGGCCAAAACACTAAGTAGCAGAAGGGCAAAAATTGTGAATAAAATGCTAAACCAACATTTTTTTCGTGGAGTCTCATGAATAAATTGAATAAAATAGAAACAATAATAAAGAGTTTTATTTTCTGTTTTACTCAGCCAGTGTTTCCACCGAATTGCTATTCCCAAAGTGACTAGAAAACTAATAGAAAGAAAAAAACGAGCCTTTTTGTTATAATGCTAAGTTTAATATGTACCTACCTTTGAACAATGTGTACAGCTTGCACAAGGTCAATTCTCTAAAATGGTTTTTGACAAGTATTATTGGTTTCTATTGATTAATGCTATGTTTATCCGTTTTATTTACCTTTTTATCTATTTCATTTTCTGCTTCCTCTAGAAGACCAACACACAGCAGAAACAAGAATGCAATTCCATAATTTTTCTTACCTGCAAACTCTTCGTCTTCTTCATATTCACTTTCTTCGAATCCCTTTTCTTCATATTCTTCTTGAGTGATTTTATCTTTTTTTTGTTTTCGTTTTGCTGCGTATTGTACCGATTGTTGTGTTTGGAACGATAATTGAAGAAGGCGGTTTTATTTTGTTGTCTATTGGTATTATTTGACTACTACGATTTCTTAGGACGAGAGAACTTTGTCTAGAAATGCGTGTGAAATACTTTTTACTGTTGAAAGCGGTCTTAGAGGTAATGTAGAAGCACGTTCTGGAAACTTTAAAATGGATCTCGTCGATGGTGTTGTTTGAGTATCGGATTCATTTTCTATTTTTATTGGTTGTAGTGTTGATCAGTCTTTTTACTGACATTTTGAGCATCACTACTGTTTAATACATGTTCATTGGGTGTTTGTGAATCATCTAGCACAAGAGGTGTTTCATGAGGCTACTTTAACGTAAGTTGCTTCCCTTTCTTAAGCTTTGTCAGTGTTTCATCATCAATCGAATATAACGCATATGTGTATAAATCACTTAGAGATATTTCCAAAATTACGGCAATATTTCGTAAACGTTGTCTTTCTGTTGTAACTCGGTGAGTGATATATATTGTTTTTGTTGTTCTACACTAAAAAGACTCTCCATAAGAACATGTAGTACACTGATTAATAATTCTAAGCATCTCTAACAGAAATCCAAAACCTTGGGGCCAGGTAGCTTTTAATCTATTTTTACGTATTCTCTGAGTTTTTGGTCATTGAGAAATACTAATTTCTACAGTAAACATTCAACCACTTTTGTTTGATATGTCAATGATGGGGAGCTTAATTTCATTATCACCAACAACAAGAGAGATATGTTTGAAAGCCAAAAGTAATGAATAATCTGATTGATTTAGTTGATTTTATAACAAGATTTTATGTTATTCATCTGTGAGTACTACTCAGATGCGTTTACAATCATTATGTATCAAAAAAGTGAGAAATTATCGATAGATTCTCCCCTACCTCTATACCTGATCACTCTTGTTTATAAGTGTTTATCAGCACTATACGCTGATAGTCCAAGTTTTCTGCTGGTAACAGGTAGGTATGTACCAGTTCTGTAACTGGTATCTGTTATAGCACAGTTTTAATCATCCATAGCATTTTGTAGAAAACGTTTATGTATTTGTTGAAACAAAGGTAATTGTGACAAAAGATGAGCATTATGGAATGTCATAGACCTACATGATAAATAGTCACCAGTTATATAACTATTCATGCATCTTCAATAATTCGCTTAAAAGTTTCATTCTTTAATTTGACGTTTCGTGCAAACATAGAGCAAGTCTTTCTCTACAAAATAAGATGTTCCACAAGTCTAGATGACCTAATAACTGCGTCGCAGAAATTTAGCTCGATGCCTCAAAAAAAGAGTCACTTTCCCTGCCTGTCTGTTCGCGTGTGCAGTATGCTTTTTAAAATCTTTCACTATCTATTATTTTTCAGTCTAAAGTATGGCATAAGATGTACTTGTAGATATTTCTTTTAAAACAATCGACTAAAATGAGTAGAAAGTCTGATGAGCAAAGCGTCACAAATTCAACAATCGTTGAAACTTATCGGGTTGATAAAAAGCCTGTAAAGGGAGCAAAAACATCTTCGTCACATTCATCAAAAGAAGATATGTCACTGAAAACGTATTTAAAACGAGCAAAGAGTATTGAGAATGTTTTACGAAGGATCAAATCCAAATTACATGCTCGTCTAATTGATAATGTCATTGATTTTATTCGTCAAAATGAACTATTTCGTCATAATCATAAATGTTTTGAACATATTCCCACTGCAACTCTAGTAATGGGTAAGTTTTTTAACTTTGAAATACATAGAGTACATATAATGATTATTTCACTTTATTTAGGCACAAATATATCTGATCATATCCAATTATTCTATGAACTAAATGATCAAATACATTTAGAGTTCAATAGTGTATTGGTCACGTTAAATGAAGCAGATTGTGTTTCAGTGGGAAAAATTTTGACCACAACAAAATGTGCTTTGAATGAGGTAATTAGATAAAAAGACCACTTTCTTCTTTGCCCTTCATTTCTTGTTTCTTGTAGTTTTATCCAGACGATGAAGACGATTTATATTTTAGATTTAGTAAATTTATCTCATTCTATCAACAAGTAAGATATATCTATTTTTCAACAATATGCCAACTTTTGTTTTCATTTAGCTTGATGAAACCAAAAAGCGATCTTTAATATTCATTATTCCTGAATTTGAATCGATCAGTCTAACCATATTTGAAAATTTTGTTACATTACTTGGGTAAATGAGTACAATCAAAATGTTGAATTCAAATTATTTACAGTTATTCATACCAACACCTTTTTATTTTCAGTTTACAAATAAAATCAATATCAATTTTATTGATAGTTGGTTTTCGTGGTGGTAACAATTCATTGCAACGTTTAGTATCAAGTCGTATATCATCGGTATTGTCCATTGACAAAATACAAAATTCAAGTCCGAGAAAATATTTTGAACACATCATTAAAGCAGTAAATGAAACACAAAGAAATCTTTCTTACTCAAATAAACCTTTGATAATGTTTTTTTCAGTTATTTTTATCGGAAGAAACGTACATGTCGATCACTAGTGAACAATTTAAATTTTTAGAAAATGGTTATTTGGAAAACTTTTCATTAACATGGCTTGAACATACATTAAAGGTAAATTAACAAGATGTAGTTATGTATCTGATGGAAACTCTTTTCTTTTTCAGTATATCTTATTTTTATCTCAACAACAACAACAACTTCTTTCTGCATCAGTGCAAACATTCGACACGTGTTTATTTAATGCATTATTTATTGCTTGTGACAAACTACCAAATTATCCTTTAGGACGAACACGATCATCATTCTATTATCTCTATTTATCATCTTATTTAAATAGTGACAAGTTTTTAAATGAATTGGTGTTGTCTATTAATTCAGCTACATATCATCAATTAGATTTATGTCTAAAAGTGTTCATAGAACATGCGTGTTATTCTAAACTTTCTAATTGTCAACAATTTGTTCAATATGCACATAATATTTTAGAATCAATTGTTGACAATGCAGATGATGATGATACAGTAACAAAATGTATTACATTACGTTCATTGATAGATAAAAAATTATCAAAATATAGAGAGAAAGTTTATCAATGGATTAAACAAATTTGTAAAACATTTGAACAAGAACAGAATGATTATTCGGATAAGACAGGCATATTGAATGAACGTCTAATGCCAATAACGCGAGCAAATTTTATTAAGGAGCTAATGGAAATGAAGTTCTGGAATCCGGTGAATAATATGACGTATGACACACCCGATTTAGCTCGTTTATATCAGACATATTCCGAATGTGGAACAAAAATTTCACTCGTTCACTGGTTTGAAGTAAGATTATTTTGTTGTTTCTTATTGAATGTTAAACTTGGCGAGTGTGACAGATATCACAAATTCATCTGTTTTGTTATTTTTTAGTCATTTGCGTCCAGTTTTGATGGAAATAATCACAAATTGTTGACGTAAGAATTCAATGTAAAATTATGTTAAAAAATATTTTTTACTGTTGTGTTATTTTGCAGTGCACGATTTGTTCACGGTTTGGTTGAGCTTGAATATCTTGGATTTACAAAAGCATCAATACAACGTTCATCTCACGCAACAAAATTGATATGGGACAGTTGATTTATACTTGTCAGATATATTTTCTTTACAATTCATTTGTCAGATATTTCTGAAATATTTTTTTCAGATACATATCTTTTACATATGTAATCATTAACTCTTCCTTTATTTGTAAAAAAAACGAAACTTTCAGCGAAATGCTAGAATTTTGAAATGTCGGCGTTATTCAAGAACAGTCAGTTTCAGATTCATGAAACACGTGACGTATCTATTTGAGAATATAATAGGTTTGTATATATTTTGAGTAACGTTTGATAATAAAGAGATAAAAACTTGCGGTTTACAGCATTTTGTAAGCAATTTCTTAATGGATCTTTGTAAGGAAGACCATTCATAATCTTCTTCTAAGATTATATTTCTGAAGGATCTGTGGAAAACTAGTTTAGATCTCAAAAATATGAAACAGAATGTTACTTTTTTACATGAATAATTCCAACTGTCCTTTTTAGTGTATGTTTTCCAGCAAACTTAAAAAATTTCGTAACTCATTCAAAACAGGTTAAAACACACTTCAAATATACTTTCTATATAATCAAAAATACTCGGTATACTCTACTTTACTTACTTTATGGACTGACATTCTTAGTCTGTTTTCCTCATCTTTGGAATAGAGCACCTCAGGACAAGAGATAATATCTTAATCTATGTCATGTTCTATAAAATTTTAATAATCATTAAATTCGAGCAATATCTCATCTGATAGAGAATTTCACAGGCTGCAAGACAGGCAACCTTAACATTTTTTTGATTGCGCAGTAAGTCTGATAAATCGAAAATTTAACAACATTTTGATAAGTAAATGTGGAATAGCACAAATTATCCACAGGGAGCAAACATCTAAATGACGATTTCTGCTATCGGTTCATTGCTAAAGGGAAAAGTTAGGGGAGATTTAGCAGAGATAATCGTTAGCGTAAATTCGTTCACAAAGATGGCCACGTGCATTACGATAGACCAGGAGTTGCCTAGGATTACCTACTTTGTGAGTTGAAGTTCAATTTCATTTTACGCAAAGGAAGGGTATCACAAAAAAAGTACAAAAAACTTATGGCATCCGTGAATACCCTATGATAACCCAAAAGCTAAAAGTTTTAATACACGATGAGTCTCTGCTATACATATACATACAATAGTGAAATAATTACTAGTCATGCTTTTTGTTGTTATGTGTGAAATGATCAAAAGCCAGCATGATCTCTCAACATATTTTTCAATACAGATAAAGACCAGCATGCTAAAACCGACGGTAGTCATTCCAACCTTTTGATGTTCGTGGAAGAAAGGAGCTAGATGCAAATTTTGACTTTAAACGTGTAAAAGCCATAAGGCGAGCTATGATCATGCGTCGATTACTCACTAATCTTACGACTGCATGTTTAGACAGCAGTATTCAAAAGAAAATTCGACTAAACCAATGAAATTAGAGATATGCACGGGTATGAAAATGTGCACGGAGTTCAGCTAAAGTGTTTTTTGCTTTAACGACATCACCTCACAACAATCAAATGCTTTTGTGAAGTTATGAACGTCTCATCAGTTTTTCAGTCATGTCAACTGCTGCTCTTTTACACACATTGATAGAAAGATGAGTAGCTGTGAGAGATTAACCGCCTAACTCCGAGAGCCTTTCCATAATAACTCACGGCCTTTGAGTAATCACCTATGTCACTGTAAAAACATTTCCAAGATTGCTGTATGTCGTGGTCACAGATGAATGATTCGGACCAAGTGTTTTCAACTGAAGTTCCAATGTCTTTTCATAAGTCAATAGAAATTCCATTGTTCTGGGAAATATTTGTTACATCTGTCCAGAAGAGAAATGTAAATATGCTATTGAATGTTTACGCTATTAGCAATTACATAATCGAACAACATTTTATCGAACAATGATGTTCATAGCAGTTATAGATTTCCTTATCTGATCTATGCCTTCTCACAGAATTAGAGGCATCAGTTTGCTCAGCGTAAAATCGAAAAAGACCGACCCGCATCGCATCTCGAAATGCAATCAGAGAACCCAAAGAGGCCTAGAGTTTCCTAACACTTTTAACTGACTTTGTTTTACAGAAAATTAGAATTTCTGCAAAACCTAAAAGAAAACATTACTCAAAGTAGCTTTAGCTACGTTCTTGCTTTGTTGTGACGCTAGGAAGCGAAAAACTTAGGAAGCGAAAATAGTTCTTAGCGGGCAGTAGGAAAGAAATGAGATATCTCCAACACGTGCACAAATTATGCTTTTTGTTATAATTTTTCTTTCTCATTTCTGACAGGTGGGTGAACCTGTTATACCCATCTCCTTCTACAGACTGGCAATTGCAGCAATATCTCTGCTTTCTAATTCATTGCCCGAAACACTCAACTTGAGAAGAGTATTTATCAAAGTAGAACAAGAAAATTTCCACTACTCTCTAAACAAAATAGGTTTATTACGAAAGCTAAAAGGGTATAGAGAAATGCAACCGTTTCGAAACCGCTTTAGGTTTCGTCTAAATCCCTTTTGGGTTTCGTGCTTTGACTTTTATGGTTCTAGGCGAACATAAAGGTTTCGTAGTCGAAGTACGAAACCCAAAAAGGATTCATACGAAACCTAAAACAGTTTCGAAATGGATGCACTTCTCTATACCCTTTTAGGTTTCGTGATAAACCTATTTTTTTTAGAGAGTAGGGAGGTCACAGTGGGATACATTAAGTTCTTCTAATTTCATCAGACTGGAAATTGCAACAATATCTGCGGTTTCTAATTCATTGTACGAAACATTCAACTTGAGAAGATTTCTCAAAGTAGAGTTTTGAAACGAAAGAGGACTTTCACTATCGAGTTCACAGTGGTGTCCCACATTAAGTTCTTCTAGTCCCAGACTGGCAATTGCAGCAATATCCCTGATTCCTAATTCATTGCACGAAACATCCAGGTTAAACAAAGTACCTTTCAAAGCAGAGTTGTTGTTTCCAAAAGTAAGAAAGCTTCCTATAGGATAGTGACAGTCGGATATATCAAGTTCTTCTAGTCTTAGGCTAACAATCTCTTTTAAACTATCGCTGTATGACTTGCAACTACTCACATTCAAAGAAGATGTTTGCATATGCTTGAAAAACCATCCAAGAATCTTCCATATATTTTCGTATCTCATCAGATTCTCTTCGGATGGTAGAATCCGTATCTTGTTAATAAAACTAATAAAACATAAACCTTCCAAACTAGCATAATTTGCACAAGAATCTCCAGATGAACATATTGTGGCTGTGTCTTTGAGAACCCCAACTCCTATACTGAATGCATTTGCCAGCCCATTCAGAGGTCCTAAGTATGTATTACCGCTGACAAAATTCACATTGTCCGGAATGATGTTTTCACGCTCATCCTTAACCTCAAGAACAATATCTTTTGAATGTATACCCAAGAAACTCTTTTTAGCCACGTTTTTGAAGAAGAATTTTCTCTTCATTTTTATCTCGTATAGAGCATCTTTATCAAGATCTGAGGTATCCTCTGGTGCTTCTTTGCAGAAGTTTTCTTTATAGAAAATTTTCCTTAAGAATTATAGTTATAAAAGAAATAAAATTATCTGCACTACCTATCATTCATTCAGGCGTATGGTATTAATCGTGTTATGGTGCCGATGGCATTTTTATCACCAGGTGTGAATTATCCCAAGCACGTCGACTTATTTGTTTGACACACGTAAGTCGCAAGGCTCGTGAACATCGAGAATTGGTATTAGGTAAAGAAAAATGATTGGTTATTGGAAAAGATATCGTCAGTTTACAACTAGTTTTCAATGATCATTTCTTTTGTACCGCAGCTAGATTGATGATAATGAAATGGATTGCTGACAAAGATCTTAATGCATTTAGAAAATATTTTAAAGAGCAGTGTATTATCATTACCATTTTGGTATGAAAGAAGTGCAAATTTTAGTTCATCTATCAACAACGGTCTTGAATCGTTGAATAGTAAAATAAAACAAATATACTTATTACATAATGAATTGTCATTCTCATCATCCTTAGAAATAGCTTAACGTATGTTGTATAACTGGTCATTAGCTAGTACTAATACACCACTTTAGTCAAATTTGAGTGAACTTTTTAGTTCATATTTTCCTACTGTTCCACTAATGATAAAAAGTTGCTATTCTAGAGAGTTAGTCACCATATCCAACTCTATGATAATCCAATAAAACATGGATGAATATTAACTTCCTCTGTTTTGCTAAATGACCATCTGGTTGCACACTGCTCTGGGAGAGCTGATTATAAGCAAGCTAGTCAGATCGAAGAAATCAAATGTGGAATGTAAGTAGGACTTTTTTTTTCAAAATATGGAACATTTGTAAAACCCTGTTTTCTCCATCGGAAGATGAGTAAGGGACTGGAAATTGTGTTTTCTGTATCTTGCACACACAAATTAGTTGCATCCAGGGGTGTCCCGGTAAGGGGAGGAGAGGGATCACCCCCTGCTTTTTGAAAAACTTACTCCGAAATCAGGATTTTTTTACTCCGAAAATTAGGTCTTTGACTTACGAGAATATCCCACGGAGTAAAGCGTTTACTCGTATTTTCAGAGTAAGACAATTACTCTCATTTTTATAGTATAAAAGGCTTACTCTCAGTTTCGAAGTAAAGCGCTTATTTCCATTTTCAGAGTAAGGAGTTTACTCTCAATTTTGGAGTAAGATATTTATTCCCATTTTGAGAGTAAAAGGCTTACTCTCAGTTTCGTAGTTAGGAATTTACTCTCTTTTCAAAAGTAAGATATTTACTTCTATTTTCGGAGTAAGGCATAGACCTCCATTTTTAGAGTAAAGCGTTTGTTTTTTCTCTTTCTGTGTACATAAATAAGATAAGATAAGTAGAATAGACTGTATCATGGCTGTGTTTATAAGATGTTTTTATATTACAAGACTTTATGTTGAAGTAAATAGAGTTAGATAGAAGGAAATTCAGTCTTGCTTTAGAACAAAACTGCTTAGAATATTTATCTTTTCTTTTTAGTTTTACTCCAATTTTTAAAAGCATAAAAATTAGTCCGAAACTGACTTCATCCCCCCTCCCTCTTCCCTCCGAGGTATCGGGGCGCTCCTGAAGATATATCGATAAAATAACTTCAGATGTGTCACCTACAGCTGTTGCACTAGTGAATGATGTTTTCTCACTTCTGTACGATTACTGATAAGTGAGAACAAGTGGCTGACTCGAAGCAGAAAGTAGGTCTAGAAGAAAGAAGAAATTTTTGTAGTGAAAAGAATAAGCCACTCTGACTTTCACTCGGTCGGCTTAATCAAAAAATTTGTGTCACAGAGGCGGATGACAGCAACAGCGATAAGAAAACGGTAAGTAATTAGATCATTGCGTTACGTATGTCCAATGAGCTAGCGGCGGAACCAGGATTTCGTGCTGGAGAGGGCTCAGTCCATCACTTTTCTGGAGTTCGGTCTGAAGTAGTGCTAATAAATTTAAGCTGAATTTCAGGAAAAATTTTAACAAACTGTCTGCGCGGGGCTCAGAGCTTTCTAGGCAGGGCTCAGCCCAGTCTAGCCCTGTTGGTGGCCACTGCAATGAGCAGTTAAAAAGAAACTCTGATCATGAAAGTGTTTCACACGTATTTCCTATCCTACGCGTTCCGACCCGGATAGAGCGCTACTCATACGCCCGTTGTACGCGCAACGTTTCGATCGGTATACATGATGAACGTGTATGCACGGCGCGTCCCCAGCGTGACCTGATTTTCTCTTTCTACAGTTCCATAGTAACATGTTTATCTGACATCTATGATAAACTTCTAAAAATGCTCCATGGTACGCAATGCATTTTGTACAGTAAATATGCATGACGTACGCGTACGTCATGCGCACGTTGTGTACAGAGCGTGACATGAAGCATTCGACGGGTGTACGGCCTGATCTGGGCAAACCACACGTAACGCATCTGCAATGTCTGATTTCACACGTATATGAAGCATGCGTTTCGAACGTATATAAAACATTCGGAACGCGAACATTCTCCATTTGAGTCGACTTGGGAACCAAGAACTCTAGATGTCGCTGTTTAAAAAACTTTACCCTCAAATTTACACCCAAAATGTATCATTCATAGAGCAGTTTCGTGGGTCTTGCCGGAAAAATACTTTATTTTCTTGAAAAGGATAAAAAACAATTTAATACTTGTTTTTTTATGCTGCCATTTTGTTCTTTTGCGTATTTTTGAAAATTGACGGCTAGCCTTCTCAAAATTTTCTGCTACTACATATCAGTTTACGGCTAGTTTGATGGCTTAAGTGTAAAAGCTAGGCGTAAGTCACCAGTGTCAACGTAAGTTCATGCTGCCGTTTAGGATTTGCGTCTGCGGTGTTGTCTGATAGGTAGTTGGTTAATACGATTTGTTTGTTTGATATTCAGGCAGTAGAAAAAAGAAATGGACGAAGCTGCGGTAAGAAGAGTGAATTATGCGTTCTGTGTTTGACGTTTTAGATATTATCCTCAAATATTGGTTTAGGTTTGTTCATAGCCATCGATCAGAGATGTACGGAGGACGGAAAGTTTGGCGTGAGAAAAATATTTTTTTGTTTGGGGACGGGAAGCGAACTATGGACCCTCTGTGCATCTCTGGCATCGATCCATCAAAAAACGATCTTGCTGTAAGAATATTGGTTTATTCGTTTTGGATGTGATTATCCACTAAAACCTGCTATATATTGATCCGATTTTGCTCTAAATGTAGACCAATTATAGAGTGGAGAGCAGAAGCCTGTTTCTCAAAAAGCTTAAGTAGCAGTAGTAGCACTTATTCACGAAAAGTGATTATTCGTACTAAAAGTAAGTATTCCACTTAAGTGGATGTTTCAGGCAAAAATTGAGTAGTTACAGTTTAATTTCCCTTTAAGTGTGTTTCTCAAAAAAACTTAAGTTAAACAGAGGTCATGCAGTAAAAAACACTCATGTTTATCAAATTTAGATTATTTTGATGAAATTTTTTGAACAAAATCCTTCTAAAATAAAAAAGTTACAAATTATAAATAATTTTTTACTTCAAAAATTACGTAAAAACTTAAGGGTGGTCGAGATGTCCCTTAAGTTAAGATGCTTTCGAGAAACTCCCTTAGTAAAAAAATCTTAAGTCAAATTTTTCACTTAAGCAAAAGTTTTTAAGCAAAAGTTTTTTTGAGGAACAGGCTCTAGGAGAAGAACAGAAAAAGACAGGGCACAAATCAATACATAGTTAGTGGAAGGGAACACTAGAACTAAAACTTCTATTGCATCATCACGTTTACTTTTGGATTAAACGGTCTAAAGGTAAAACTGAAGTATTGTTAGCCTCGTTTTGAGCACTGCTGCAGTGTCGTTAACCGTACTGCTTGGCACATTATGTTTTTTTGATAAGACAATCCTGTCTCAAATGTAAGAAGTTGTTTTAGTTTTCTGTATTTTGTGTGTACCACGTTTTCTTGTAAGGATGTTTGTTTTTTGGTGTTCTGATTTCTTTTCTATCCATTCATTCATTTTATCCTTTGACAATCATTCACTTTACTTTTTGTTTTTCGTGTTTCTTAGAGAAACATATTTTTATGCTAAATATATTCAACTTTGTAGTTAGCTCTTTGGGCTTCTATTGTTAAAGTCCTAGAAGCATATATGTAATATATACACATAAATATTTAAAAGAAAAAAACTGGTAGTTTAATCTTATTTTAACATCGCTTTTGACTTCACGAATTGCTAAGCAGATTTAGAAGTTTGAACTGAATACTATAAGTTGCTAGAACTTGACGTACAAAGAATTTGAGGAAGATGCTTTCTATCGATTGTAATGGATTTTTTTTCAAAATTTAGATATTGAGCATGATGGTTTGATTCTCCTACCCAAATTATATATTCGTGTGTGCATACTATATTAATCAAGCAATCGTCACTTCGAGCAAAAAAATGAACAGTAGTAAAGAATTAAAATTTGATGTAGAAAAATGTGTACGAGTGTTGAAAGTTTTCATAAAAAAGGATTCAAGATTAATGAAAAATGATTCAGTATTAACAATAATTGATGCAGATGATCCCGGTAAGAGGATGAAATATACAATAGTATATTTTTGATGATCGGTTGCAGAAAATAGAAGTTAATTGGAATTCAGTTGTTCGCTCACTACTCTATTTAGCCAAAGTGTTCTTTTTTGTTATAGCGGCAAAGAGAGAAACTTGGTTATCGCCAATATCCGGAATTGTTACCAAATTGTATGTTCATGAACGTGATATATTATCGTTTGGGTAAGCAAAATATTGATACTGAATCAATAGCTATATATGTTCTTATTTAGTTCTTTTTAGTTCAATCATACTTGAGTATGAGCAGTGTTCGCATCCAGTTATACTCAAGTTTATGTGTGCTGATTGTGGTGCTGATCTGAAAAAGTAGGACTCAGACGTGATAAAAGTCAACTTCTAACTGTACTAAAAGCCACTGATTCTTTTTTTTCTTAAAAGCCAGATAGAAAGCGAAGCATATAAAAACAACACAACAGCTTCCGTGCCAATGGTCCATACGGTGCCAGAATTGATGATTACAAAACAGGTAGCAAACATAAAGTTTTTGTATCTGAATCAATATATGTCCATGCATTTTCTTTATTAAAGGAAGCTGAACGATATGGAATAGAAGAACGTGATCGTTTGTTAAAATTACGCAAATTAGATTTGCTTGTTGATCTGGATCAAACGCTGATTCATACGACAAATGCTGACCATTATCCGTATTCTCCAGTAAGAATGGCAATTGTAAACATAGCATGGTATAGAAAGTAGAATTTGTATTTTTCCAGGATGTTATATCTTATCCATTACACAATGGTGTATTTTATACAAAATTGCGCCCAGGTGTGAAAGAGTTCTTGACCAATTTATCGCCGTTGTACCAATTTCACATTGTTACATTTGGAGAAAGACTTTATGCACATAATATAGCCAATTTTATTGATCCTGATAAGAAATTTTTTTACGGTAAATAGTAGAGCTAAAGACGAGAATAACTGTTAAATTTTTTGTTAACTCTAATTCATAGATCGTATTTTGTCACGCAACGAGTGTTTTGATCAAACAAGAAAAACTGCGAATTTGAGGTAACTTTGTTTTATGCACAGTAAATGAAAAACTTTCACCGTTCTATACTTCAGTTCATTATTTCCATGTGGTGATTCGTTAGTGTGCATAATTGATGATCGTGAAGATGTATGGAATTATGCAAAAAACCTTGTTCATGTCAAACCGTACCTGTGGTTCAAAAATGTTGGCGATATCAATGATATTTCCTTACCACCACCACCATCACCAGGCAATCAACTCATACCACCAATTAGTGAACAAGAGTTTCAAAAGCAACTGGAAAACAGCCAACAAATTCAGGATGAACGAAATGAATTAGAAAATAACACGATACTTGAACATTTGAATAGATCACAGTCAATAAATAACATCGAACAAGGTCTACCACGTGGCGAGAAACGACGACTTGATACTGACACTACTGACAACAACTATGAAACTAGTAGTACAACATCTAATGATGATACTAATAACAAAAGATTAAAACAAAATGATGAACCCGCTGAGTCGAATGAGCAAATGACGGATCACTAGTAAGTTGAAGTAAATCATTTCAACATTGTACTTCGACATTGTTTATTTTTGGTGAACCGCTTGATTTGAAGCTTACGTTGTTCATCATATACTTCGAAATACTGTATTCGAACCTTGATGTCAATAAGTCACGTACTAAATCCTAAACGCGTTATGTGTTTACATATATCGAATCACTTATCTTTCAGCTTACTTACTATATAGTAACAGTGACTGTTCCTTATTTGAATTTAGCTCAGCGACAATTGAAAAAACATTATCAGATACTTCAGTCACATCAAAGTTCGAATTATCACCGGAACAGCAACCACAACAAGAAACTATTCAATACAATGATTACAATCTGATTATCCAAGATGAAGATACTTATCTTAATCAATTAGAAATCATTCTAAAGCGTATACATGAAGCGTTTTATAACGCCTACGATATATGGTTGCAAACAAAACAACGTGATTCAATGCCTGATCTGAAACAGATTGTGCCAGATATTCGACGACAAGTATTAAGCGACGCATCAATATGTTTTAGTGGTATAATGCACGTGGATCATCCACTGGAAAAGCATCGAGCCTATATTATAGCCAAAGCATTAGGCGCAAATGTAACAAAAGATTTAGCTTTGGATGATGGTTGTGGTGATGATGACACGGAAACAAGTATGAAAACAACACATTTAGTAGCTGGAAAAGAAACACAAAAGGTACATCGTGCAAGAAAACATAATATCCATGTTGTTACACCCGAATGGTTAATCGATTGTTATGAACAATGGGAAGCTAAAAATGAAATGAATTATCTGCTAGATAATAAATATGATGTTAGAAAATCACGGTTATTTATCGATGAAGGGCCACGAGGAATGAAACGTTTGAGAGGTGATGGAGACAGACACCATCATCGTTATGATCAAAAACAAGATAAAACAACTGTGTCAAAGAGTACGGCAGCAACAGATAGCAGCAATAGAGACAAAAATACTCAGGATATCGCTGAAGCATTGCAACAAAGTCAAGTATGTATACAATCTTAAAACCGAATAAAGCAAGATTATAGATAGATTGATGAAAAAACTTCGAGAAAGAATAGAAAAACTAAATTAATTCTAATTTGCATTTTTTTAAACAATTACAGACACCTCAGGGAGAAGATTCTGGTACGACTTTAACTGCAACCAATAATGAATCGATATCGAGTTCAACAGTTATTAAAAATAATGAAGAAGATGGCAATAAAAACCACAGACGACGACGAAATAATGAACATGAATTTTTATTTAGTATGAGTATGGATGAACTAGAAGAAATGGAAAAAGAAGTGGATGATTTTTGTAGTGATACAAATGATGATGATGATGATGATGAAGACAACGAACAATCTAAACCAAATGACCTTTCAAAATACGATCCGACATTCGAAGAAGAAGAAAATGATGATGATTTGGATGGAGAGGATGCTGAACAAGAGGAAACTTTAAGAAATTTAGTTTTAGGAACAAATAGAAAAGCCGAATACAATGATTCGGATGAAGACAGTCTCGGTGGAGGTGATGTTCCGAAAGGGTGGAAAAAAGAAGTAAACAACCATACGTTATGAATCTAATTGTATTTTTGTGTATGTATTTTTGTTTCTTACGTTCATACGACAAAGTGCTATGATACTTTGTTATTTTGCACATCTTTTCTGTTGAGTTTCGGCGATAAGAATACAGCTTTTTGTTATTTACTTTCTTAAAAAAATTATTATTTTTTAAAAAACAATACAAAGTTATAGACAAAACAGCTTCGACAGAAAACTTCAATAGGTTTCTGTTAAGCTAAGAGATGAACTTCATTTTTTGCCAAAATTTGAGAAAAAAACGTGTGTCTCCTCCAGAAAATATAATGACCATTATTTTCATCCTCCAAGCATGTATTCTTGGATTCTGTATCAGACAGAATACAGAACATCGAGAAAGCTCTAATCTAGCTTTAAATCGATAAAAAATGCTTCGCAAAGTAATTGAAGTATAGTTATAACAAGATTCGGTTTTAAAATTCCATAAATACGTGCTTATAGATACATAGGGAAAACTATAAAAGTATATAATGCATCAAACAACTCCATTCAGCGCTTTAAAAAACGAACAAGATCAGTATTTTGAGATCGAATGTTGAAACAATTTTAGTTAAATACTTTTTTTTAAACATTTTTTATTCATGAAATAATAGTGAAAAAAGTACGACAACAAGGAAAGAAACAAGAAGAAGAAGATATACAGCAAATCGGGATACCCGATTCTATGCCGGATTCTATATGAACACCATAGAACAAAATGAGTATATAGAGAAGAGAGATTGTAGTAGTATTGATGAAGAGAGAGAGAATGGAAATCGACTTCTAAGACCCGCTCTATCCGTATGACATCCTACTCATGGAGGCTTAGTACAGCATGACTAATTGAATTAGGTCCTGCTTAGGCAGTACTCGGATAGATTCATGATTCAAAAGTATATGTGATTATCTTTAAGAACAATACGCAGCTCCTCAAACACTAGATTACGAGACTTTTTATAAAGAGCACAGTCCATGAAAAAGTGTTTAGCAGTCTCTCTGCTAAAGCCACATGTACACGTCGGTGACCTTTCTAATCCACCTCTGGTGAAGGGATAGTCATTTAGTTGGGGATTATCAACTCTACATCGTGTGTGATGTATTTCCAACCGCCGATCATGCATTAACGGTAAACAAAAGGACGGAATATATTGTAAGACTAATCTGAGCTCAATTTATGTATTGAACGTATATCATTAGGTAGAAGATTCCATGCACGAATACCCTCCCGAATAAAGGATGTTTCCAATAGAGCCCGATCTCTTAAATTCGACGAGATGTTTCCTCGACTCAAACTTCGGGTTTGGTAAACCTGGGATCCTGGCATAGGACGAAGTGCAATACGATAAGTAGCAGTTTTATTGTGCATGATTTTATGAAACAAGCACATGCATGCGTCGAACATGAATAAGTTCATTAATTGATAACCAACCCAGGTCTTTTAGAAGTTTCACATGTGATATGCCCCTCATAACACCAGAGACAGCTAAAGCGGCCTGATATTGAATTTGCCTTAGACAATAGACATTACGTAACTCAGTCCCGCCATAAATAACGATTCCATAGTTGAGAATACTCAACAGGAAGGTGTAATACATAGATTCAAGAGTTTGTCGAGAATCTGTCTACTCAAAAACTTCATCGATCCTACAATATGTGACAAACTGATATAAAGGTTATTTATGTACGATCTCCATTCAAAGGTTGTAGTTAAAGTTAAACCCAAATGGACATGTTTCTCAACATACTCTAATACGATGTTACCAATCAACAGAGGAGGTAGACGGCCCTGGGTGCTTTCACAAGTGAATAGCATGTAAACACACTTATTAACGTTTAGGGGCAACGCCCATTTCTTGGAATACTGGAATAGTTAAATACTTGTACAACTGTTGTCGTAGGCATCGATCCACATAAAGTTTTATCGTTTAATAACGGTTTATTCACTCTCGATTGGAATTATCCATGATCCTTCTATACAATTGCTCTAACATTTTATCATATAGTTTCTGTATGAACAATCTAAGATAAAAGTTATAATAATAGTGCAAGATTAACTAAAAGAAATCTACGTCAAAAAGTTGACAAATCTTTAAATGAGTTCTTAAAAAATCTGTTAAGTCCCCCAATAAAGTTTTTTCGAAAATTAAAAGTAATTTATCTGCAGTTTTTTTTGTACTAGAGGTGTATACTACTGGAAAATGTAAGCGGTATGCTCTCGTTTTAGAATATAAATGTTTAAGTATAAATAAATGTTCTCTTATGTGTATATGAAATGAAACAATTTCGAACATTGCAACGACAACCAAAAAGGAATTCATGTATCTTGGACGTGCAATTAACAACAATATTTGATAATCCTGCTAGTAAACATATTTGATTATTGAGTCTAGACTAACAATGAAAGCAGCCTTTTATATTAACTTAAAGCTGACTCAGATACATATTGTTTTCGTGCAAGATGATCTCGTTTTCTAGCGAAAAGAACATCCTGCGGTATATGTAAATTTCTTCCTGTGCTTGTGTAAAAAAAATTTACAGACTATGAAAATAGAGTTTTTTTACAAACACAGCACATCGTATGAATATAAAAAAGACACGGTCGCGCTCGTTGGCTATTTTTCCCGTCATAAAAATGCTAGACGGCAATTGCTAGTAGCGAGCAGATGCTCTATGCACGAGTTTCTGATACAACATGTCGTAAAAAATCGTAGTTTTCGCACAGCTGTACGTTATTTGTAGTCTTTGACACGATATTGTTCTCGCTGGAACCAGAAAAGTTTCTCAGGGCGAAAGTCCAGACACAAAGTCTCAAAACACGTGATTCTATTACGAAGCATTTATCGCTTTACACAGCCGGGTTAATATTTTTTCTTGTATTCATTTTTTCGGCCAGTCGGAGCAGTTGAGTGTGCTTTTCTTTGCTGACATCTCAAAATTTGCAATTCCATTTTTGTGATTACACCACACCTATATGCATCTATTGCACCACACAGACTATGACAACGCAAGCGCCACGTACGCATCTCGAGACCGGGTTTCTGGAAAACCGGTTCTGTTTTTTGCAGACCAGTTGGGCTTGAAAAAGCATTTTGATTCGTCTAGATCGTAGAGCATGTCCAGAAGATCTACCATCGCACACTCCGGCAATAATCGATGAATTTATGCCAAGAATGTTAGAAGAATA
This sequence comes from Didymodactylos carnosus, assembly GCA_905250885.1. Lineage (NCBI taxonomy): Eukaryota > Metazoa > Rotifera > Eurotatoria > Philodinida > Philodinidae > Didymodactylos > Didymodactylos carnosus. The sequence goes on along the minus strand of CAJNOQ010000318.1, from coordinate 35,422 downwards.
TTGATGTGAAGATATTATAACAAAGTCAGCTTTAAACTGCAGTCGACAATCTGCTAAATGATATCAGCCAGAGTTCTCTGCATCCTCCTTTTCTAGAGTATACTGTCGTTTCTATCATGATATCAGTCAATATTGGTATGCTGTCTATCAATATTTATCGCCGGCAGAATACTGGATTGAGCTATGGGACGTTAGTGATGACATCACTGGACGTCTGATGACAAACGCACTGTTGAGTCATAGTTATTGTCATCTAATTACAACATTTGTAATTGGGATGATGATTCAATCTTCTACAATGATTTGTAAGTGAGTCAGCCAACGAATTTGCCCTGCGACTAGGTACCCACCGATACCGGTACTATCGGTGGTATCGGATATTGATGATTCTTTTTAAAAAAAACTTAAATTCATAATCTTTTCTATGAAGAAAGCCTCAAACAGACTTGAGCGTGCTGCACAATATTTAATTTTCTACATTTTGTCTGTTAGACTGAATTTTACCAAACTTTGTTTTAGCTTGCGAAAACAGTTTTTTTTTCGTTTTTGACTTTGAAGATCGATCCATAGAGACCCGACTCTAGCAATAAGGGAAACGAGAATTTTATTAAAATCTTTTATAAATTAATTTTAATTAAAGATAATCTGAAAAAATAGGGACTGGGGGTGTCCTTAATTTTTAATTTTTTGGGGGGGAAGGAATTTTATTAAACGTTCCAGAACAATGAGCTACTTTAATCAAAAAAAGTGATGTTTCGAACACTACTAGCGGTTTTCTCGAGGACGATATGCGCACATTCTACTTTAGAACGCGAAATGCTCCTGCTTCCTAGCCCTCGATCCCTAAAGGACTTTCCTTGTCAAACGTGTGCCGTATGATGCATGTTTGGATGAAATGATGAAAATCTCGATTTTTATGCCAGTTTCACTACTGAAACCCGCTTGGAAACATAAAAGATTTGTATCAGCGTTTAACGTCGTCCGATCAACGTAAAACTTTGTGCATATACGCATCTAGAATGGTTGTTTGAAGAAAAGACACGAAATAACGTTTTGAACCTAATTTGTTGCGTCAAATTATAGCAGGTGCCGGTTCTTCGCTTATAGTGCTTCTGTTTCATGGAATTTTAGTTCTTTTATGTGTCACAAATTTAGTACTTGTCACGTACTACCCCTTCATGTATTCGCCATGCTTCTTTAGTCCATCATGTCCAACAAAATTTAATCGATAAAAATAGTTCCTAATCATGGCAGTGAGTGCTGTAACCAAGATGATGAGTTTTTTAATCACAGATGATTCATAAAAAAGTTCTAACAAATGTCTTGAAACAAATTGATGGTGCGTGGGTAGCCATGCCTACTAGCTCAAATACTTCCTGACAATCTTGATTAACTCTACTCTGTGGCGTTTTATCTCTAAACGGCAGTACTTTTGGTATGACTTAAGTATGTCTTTTCAATTTGTTACATTTGTTTCTCGATAATTTTTCTTATATTCAACAGCTTTTTTAATCAATCTTTCCTTTTAGCCGTTATTAATGGGCAAAAGAACTCAATGGAGACGCTAATTTAGTTCTCTTTTTTAATGGTAAATTTATCAAGTTATCCATATCATTCTGGAAAAAAATAACTGTTTGGCAAAAACAAATCGAAACCATACAGTCATAATCAAGTATTACAAACGTAGTGCGACAACGAAAAAAACGTACTTATAAATAAATAGTAATCAAAATAACTATCAAAAAATGAAAAAATGCTTGAATTACAATTACCTAAAATTTCTGCAAAAAATAATTAATAATACAAGTTAAAATCTCACAGAGACGTTATCGAATTATTTCGGTTGTGTTTTAAAACCCAAGAAGGTCGACCAAAATAGTGATACAAGATTGACAAATAACACTCTATGTTGAACGGGAATGAAATAAAAATTCGTTAACTGAATAGCTGGCCACACAGCATAATTTGCTTTCAATATACTTGGTAAATCCTACGTAAACAAATGGTATAAACAAGATGTATACATAAAATATAAAAGAATCCATACTTTTCGAACAGTAGCTTTAGTTTCTTGCCATGATTTTCCATTGGACCATGGTAAATAAGCGACCAATGCACCGTTCAGTAGCGGAGCACCAATCATCTAAAAAAGTTACAATTATTTTAAGTTCATACGAATATATTCATTTGTTACATTATTGGAAAAAGTAATGTTACCTGATCAACAATCATCATCTTAACTGGTTTCAATTTTGCGGCAGCAAAATATTTATCTAAACCAAAATACCAAAAACGTAAAAATGGACCCTAAAATCAATACTTTTATTCAAACCATATGCCCTTCATAGAAAATTTTTTCAAAATAACTTACTGAAAATATATAACCATATGCAGCGAATCGTGTAATTCTTCCCCAGTCTATATTTTCTTTTTTCTCAATAACTTTTTGAGAAATTATATTTCCAAGTCCCATTGTAGTGCCTGAAACAGATGTATCTCATATTAAATGTACAAATTAAATTAGACAGTAAATGTCTTACCAGTAGTTAGGGACATAGCTAATGTTGGATACTTATGTAAAAATCGATTGTAAGCTTTTAGTGCACTAGCCATCTCTATAACAGTTATAACAAGACAGTATCTTGTTCAAGTATTTGTACAAATTTTAATGATCTATTGTTATTCATTTTTATTTAAATTAAAATTCTTGCATGTGTGTGAAAGTTTAATAAAATATCTTAGAACAACGCACATTGTCTATCAACTATTTTTTCCCATTAAAACTTACATAAAACTATCACTGTATATTTAAAAAGAAAATATACAAAAAAAAGCTAGACATATACAAAAAAATAATAATCGGACTACAGTACATGTATTACAATAATTTTAAACCGTACGATTGTAACTATCCCCTTTGAAATTAAACTTCATTCAGTCAGAAAATATCAAGATCTAATTAATTAAGACCAAATAGTAATATGAAGTAGAATCAATTATGTTTTTTTTATCTTAAAATTCATATCGTTCATGCTACCGATAATGAAACGAATCTTAGTCACACATACGTCTTCACTTTTCTCCTCATTTTAATTGAAAGCCGTAAATTTACATTCTTTTCGGTTAGAAAAATATTATCAATCCAAGGAACATTAATAAAAAAATTTTTCACTGTTCTTCTTTTAATGTCTACAGTTGGAACTCAAGAATCTATAGTTCACTATTTTCCTTCGATTTTCTTTAGTGTATATAATCTGCTCAATTCAACCTTTCTTTTATGTACGGCTCCAACGTTCATTCATATTGAAAAACAACAAAATGAAGAACAAACAAACAAAAAACTAAAAATTCCGTTTCACATAATCATTCATTTGACTAGCTGCAAGACGAAAGACACATCAGCTGAAGTCTTTAAACTACAAATTTGACATAAAATAAAAAAAATGCAAATCTATCACAACAAACGGAATGAAATAGATAAAGGAAAGCGAAAACTTAAAAAATTGCACATTCTGAGTTAACAAAAAGAAAAGAAAAGAAAATAAGAATGAACAATCAGATAACATTGACACAAAGGTCAGTTCTTTTCCATTGCACGATACATGAATTTTGAAGACGATGATAATTAAATGTGTTACTGTAAGATTTGTAACGTTGATTATAGTGTCTAAAATCAGTTATAGTGCGTGGAAAATCGATTAATAAACGCCGATAACGAATATAATCATCAATACAACGAATCAGTGATAGTGACGGAGGATTAGTTGAGTGATGCGGTGATAAACAGATGAATGGACAATAAATGGTCCGAAGGAGCCGTATTAGAAATTTGACACTGGCGTACGAGAGCGTTCATGATCATCAAGAAATTGGCCTAAACGCATTCGAGTTCGTTTACTTAAATGTGTCATCATTGAAATAAGGGCATTACGTTGCCTTGTTGTATAAACCTAAATAACAAAATTTATCTTATTTGCAATGAAAGGAAACGAAAAAAATGATTAAATTTATTACCGTATTATCACGAATCCACTGTTCAATTGACTGTTCCGGTAAATAGTAGGCTTTTATATAGTTTTCAACAAATTCTTTGTGAGGTAAAGGTCTAGGCAACAAAATCACAATAAACACCTATAGAATATTTTTTAAGAAGACTTACTTCATATCAATAATAATTTTTTCTAATTTTCTTAATAATTGTTGAAAATCCAGTTGCATCAGCGCACGTCCCTCATTTGAACAACGTTTTGCATTGGCATATCTAAAACATAAAGATATATGTTTGAAAGAGTCCAGACAATAATCAGCAACGTCCTGTTATTCATAAACTTCAATAAGGCACATTAACATTTTCCACTTTTCTTCATTTCAATTAACTAACTCAAATGAATGTACAAGACAACGTACCCTTCCACTAATGTATAGAAACATTTATCTAATATTTGATCCCAAACAGTGATATAAACTGCTTTTGGTATGGGTAATAATTGTTCATTAATATCATCGAATTTTGTTCGAAATATTTGCAATTCTTTAACTAATACATCAACATAAACATTGTGTTGTGTCATTATATCATGAATATCCCAGTTCACTTTAGATATCATTAACGCTATGGACATATAATCAATAACATTCGCTGAAACATTATGATAAATTGGAATACGTAATTCATGTGTAACTTGAATAGTTTGAGAATAGAATTGAGTTAAAAATGAACGTTTATCATCAGGTATCAATTGATTTAAATAGGGTAATAAAAAATCAAATTGTTCTGCTAGAAACACAAGTGATTCAGCAGCAACAACACGTTGAGGAAGACCATATAGTAGACTATTTGAACTATTTATGTCAACAAGGATTGATAAACTTGCTCGAGCGATTCTATCCTTAAATAAAAATTTAACATTAGAGTACAACTTTTAACATTTTCTTGTTTCTCTTACTTTTGTTTCCGAAGACGGTTGATCATTCTAAAAAAAAACAGATAAAAACATTTAAAATATTCAAAATAAAAATTGAACTATTAAAGGATGACTACTTTTAGAATAAGATTGTCACTTATTCGTTTGATGGTGAAACGTAATTTACTACCCAAGGCATCTAATGGTATTTCATTCTAAAAGAACAAAAGAAAACAATTATATTCTTCGGTATAAATAAAGAAAATAGTTTAAACTATTATTACCATGTCGCATGCAAACAAACTATAGACAGTATATAAATAATAATCAAACAATTGAGTCATACAAATAATAACATCGAATGCAATCGGTTTTAAAACGTTAATCATTTGCATATAACGTCCTAATAAATCAAAGTATTCATTAATAAATTTTGAGTGTAGAATCAAAAAAAGAGCACATACCAAATAATCTTGTGACATTTAATGTCGTATTGGTAACGATCGCTGGGCCAGTCTTATCATGATATTTTAATCTGGAACCACGATAATTGTCTTGTGTTGGACTAAAAAAAATTAAGAAGATACATATAAACAAGACTATTTTTCAAATATGAAATAAAAATACTTACGATTCATGATATCGATTTATTCGTTTCTCATTTTCTTCTTCGTCTTCATCATAGGAATCTTCGGGACTCGACTCTGTATAATTTTTTCGATACTAAATAATATATAATAGATAATTTCAACTTTAAATTATAATAAAATACAACAAAAACTTACCGATTGACTTTCATTGTCGAGTACATCTTCTATTGAATCTGTATCAATATAGTCACCTCGATTTGATTGACGTTTGTGTTCGATATCAAATGGATTTTGTTTATCATTTTGTAAATAATATTCAAATAAATTAATTTCTTGTTTTTGATTGAATGATGTTGATGTACCCAAATCGGATGTAATCGATGATGATTCAAGTAAAAAACGAAATTCCTATAGAATATAAACAAAATAAAAATAAGAACAAGTAATATACAGTATAAAATCATTATCATTTATTCTACTAACATGTAATTGAGTAATGTGAAATGTAGTTTTTACTGGACACCATTCCCATGATTCATTTTCTAAAAATAATTTTAATTCATCTAAACGTGTACTATGATATGAACGAAAATAATTGACACTTTGTCTTCTTAATGCATCTGTCAATATTGTAGAATCACTACGACAAAATTGTTCACCAATTTCCATTAATCTTGAAATAACAATATGATTAAATCAAAATAAATGGAAAAGATATATTTTTTTTTATGTGTTTTATTTTCTTATTTTTCATTTCAAATACCTGTTTATGACTTTCAATATATGTATGAATTGTTCAAATTTAAAATTTGTTATATCAGCTTCAATTAAAAAGATTTTTATTTTTTGTTGTATTTCATTCCACAGACGAACAGAACCATTTTCAAGTTTTTGCATAATATATACTTGACTTGGCTCAAGACTTTCATTAATAGCTGAATATAAGACGAAATATAAGACATATTTATGATATATCTTTTGAATTTTATTTACATTGTGTTTGAGGATTATCTTCATGCCATAAGTAAAGTAATCGATACGACTTGATTACTTGCCACATACACATATTCAATTCATTCAAGCATAATAAATACGTATCATCATTGATTAGCTAAAATAAATAAATTACGTAAACTCTATACATTTCAATAATTTGATATTATCATCACATTAATTTGTTAGATCATAAATTTTATTTGAACAATTTTTAGTTAGAACAAGAATATATCAAAAATTCTCATACTTTACACAGTTCAACATAAGATTTATTTAATAATGGCGTAGTCGATGATGATAATAAAGCTGTTTCATTTATTTTTGTTCCGGTTTCTACAGTTTTTAATACGATTTCAATTGTACGTGTTTGTATAATATTAATAAAATGCTTGAATAGAAAAATAAAGGAGAACGTTATTAAAATTGAAAGAAAAAAACATAATATTTTATTTATTTACCATTTGTAACTGATCCATAAATGTTGAAGATTTTTCTAATAGTCTATAAGCAACTAATAAGCGTTGATATGTTTCTTCATTGAAATGATAGCATACTCTAGCCATCGTAACATCAATTGATTCTTCAATACCTATTATTTTAAGAAAACGATTTAACATAACAGGACAAAGGAATGATGTTATCTAATATTACCGAGTAAGGCATCCTGGAATTTTGAACAAAGATCACTATAGCAAAAAAATAAAATGATAATTTAGAGAGAACAATTGTCAAAGAGTAAATGATTCATTACCGTATACACTCATACTGTTTGTATTCATCCGCAGCTCGTTGACACTCTGAACAAAGTTCAATAGCTCCAGCAAAATCTTCTTGCTAATAAAAATAAAACTTTAATTGATACAAGCACCTTTACCGTTCCATGAAAACTACAATCATACCTTGATCATTTCTTTCAATCTTTTATCTGTACCATGCTGAATGAAAAAAAAACAAATAAATAATGTATAAAAAGATATGGTAAAGTTCTCAAAATAAACATACCAGTTTTTTTAAATTTTTCATATTACTTAAAAGATTAGTCCATTGTTGTTTCTTCATCTCATTTTTAATTAAACCCAAGTTACGTATGGTCATTTGATATTGTGCCTGTTTCAAATTTCTGAAATAACACACACACACACACACACACTTTCTTAATTAAATAATTTTTCATATTATAAATATACATACCGTCGTGCTGCTGCACAAATCAACACTGATTGTTGAAGTGAAGATGTCAAATCTGTTACTCTCTGAAGTTCGGCAGCATAGGATGAACTATTTTCTAACACAAGTTTTGATACTCGTTTTGAAACCTAAAAATAAAAAAAAAGGATTGAGATATATTTTTCTTTTATCTATTAGATTTTATCAATATTACTATGTGTAATTGTACGTTCAAACGATCTTTTACTGATAAGACATCAGCTGTTTCAAATTTTTCTTTCAATGTTGATAACTTCTAAATTATTAGAGAAACATAATTGTTAGAAAAAACTAAATTCTCAATAATTATTTGTATATTACTTGTAATTCAAATAAATTTGAATCAAAATTTTCAGCGTTAAAATAATTTGGTTCAATTGAATTTAGTATTTCTTGTTCAGCTTTATTAAGACCTGAACGATATGGCTCCTAAAAAATAATGAAGAGAACGATAACAACTCTGCGCTAATTTCATTCAAATAAGAAAAAGGATTGAACAATATAGTTGTGAGTGAATGGCTCAGGCCCGTAGTCAGGATTTTTGCGAAGTTGGAGGATCGATTTTTTTTGCCTTTAGAGATAGTGTGAAGTCTTATCAACTAGCAACTTTTTCTGACGAGATTCAGTGGAAAAAAATCATTTTTTCAAAAGTCTAAGGGGGGACCAATCTTCTCAATCTCCCCTGGCTATGGCCCTGGAATGACTTCTGTTGACGAAAAAATTCTTTCGTATATCATCTTCTCGTTTGCTTGAATGAGGGACGAACTCTCTGTCTATAGAAGTGTTTGAGAACAAGGAAGATGGACACTTCGGTTAACCTGAAGCAATTCTGACAGTATCGAAATACTATTTTACTCGTAGTACAAATTCTACATAAAATATGAAGTATTTTTAAACAGCTTACTTTAGCCATGAATGATCTTTTAATCGTGTATATATATATATATATTCAAGATAAACTAAATTTCTCGTAAATGATTCAATAGTGTAAGATATATCTAAGATCTGTCGTGATAGTTAAATTAATCACTGTAGAAACGGTTCTCTTTTTTTATCTTGAATTGTAAGACACAACTCATTTCAACTCACCTGTATACTCCAGTTCTGATTCGATGACATACGTAGCTGTCTGAAGTAATAAAATGCACATTCACGCAGCTCATACTAGAAAGAAGTTATTTTCTATTCTGTACATAAATTTTATAGCTTTTATCTAAAAAACAATAAGCATTTATTTTTTTCTGTATAGTAAGAAGATACAACAATGCTTGATTCATTCGGAATATTTGACAAAATATCAATTTAAAATTTTTTAATTTCTCATAACGATTGATTGATAAAATGCACTTCATTATCATCTCTTAACATAAAAATCAGCCGAAAAAAAGACAATTTATTTATTTTAGATGATTCGTCTCACAAAAAAATTAAAAGTGAAACTATCATCATAAGACTTCTAATAGTATTTTAATAAGATAAATTATTGCATTCATTAAAATCTTTCAAAGATGAAACGGATACTTCAAAAAACCGATCGAATTACTTCGACTACTATCTAGTTTGTTGACTTAAAGAAGAGTTCTGTTGTAAAATCCAAAACCTAACGATATCCATATTGTTTCCAAATTTTAAACTTTTTTATTAAAAGAATTGATGCATGAAAATTTTTAGTCTTTCTTTTGATAACAGCAACCTCTATTAGCATACTTTAACATCCCATTTTCTTGCAATTAGATAATCAGAGAAAGAAATTATGATAGAAAATTTCTTTCACTTCATTATTTGCACACGTGCAATGCATCCGACGTTTATAATTCTATTTTTCGCGTTTTTTTCAAAATAGTTTATTCGTTGTTAAAACTGGAATATGGATGGCTAGAAGTATGGAACAACGTAACAAGACAAAAAAAAGAGAAAAAGACTGAAAAAAATCAAAATAATATAACAGTCATGATAACCATACATCAAACAAAATTGAAAATAGTGCGTTTTATCACATTTGTTATTCATAACTAAAGAAAATAAAAACTACTAAATAACAAAAGAGACAATAACAATAGAAAAGAGGAAAAACAATATGCTTTGGTTTCTTTATTGTACGACTAGATTATGAAGAAAACGATGAGAGTAAATTGTTTGATATTTTAATAAATATGGACAATGAAAGAAAAAAAAAGAAAGAATTTCACATGCTCCGAAGAGACTTGTTCATATAAGAGAAAAAATATCACCAACACTTGTTAATATATATAAATTATCTGTACATTATCTAAGAAGTCTTGAAAATCGAACATTCTTAGAGACAAAAAATATAGAACACAAACATACTGTATGAAAACTATCCTATAGAATCAGACAAAAGTAATCAATACTTCTTTTTAATTTAAATGCCTATACTAAAGAAAAACATTTGGAAGAACGATGTGTATGTACAGAACAAAAGAGAAGATCAAGAAAATGTGAAAACGAAACAAAAGATCACGTTTTGCCATGAGTTTATGGATCAGTGTCAGAACCATTATTTTGCTCTTGTTCGTATTGTTGTTGTTGATAATGACGAATTTCTTTCGGTACCGTTGTATTAGTTGGCTGAATTCGATGTTGTGCTCGTTGTTGAATTTGTTCTAATTGAGCATTGGGTGACAAATGAGCTGTTTCCTGTTGAACATGTGTAAAACCGGCAGACACAAATTTTAATGGTTCTTTTGATTGCGTTTTCTTCGATGATCCTCCACTATTACCGGATCCATTACTACCATTACCGTTACTACTACCATAACCTGTATGAACCAAATTTGAGAAACGTTCGTTTTTCACAGGACGGCTAGATACCACAGATCGCTGAAGCTGATCGTCTGACTGTGGATGATTTTGAAGATAATTGTTGACAATATCAGCAGCTGCTGTTGTCACACTACTAATCGGAACAAATGATGGTTTTTGTGTTGAATTATACGATTGTTGTCGTTGCTGTGATGGTGGTGGAGGTAGTGGCGGATGCTGTGAGACTTCATTTAGTTGATATTGATGTACAGTTGGTTGTTGAGACACAGTAGTTCCTGTTTTTGATTGTTGTGATGACGATTTTCGTTGATGTTGATGTGATTGTCCATGATCGTGTTGAGGAATTTGTTGTTGTTGCATTCTATTAGTATGATGTAATTTATTCCAAAATGTGTCAAATGAAGTAATTATACCATCTACTCTGTCCACGAGTTGTACGAAATTTGGTTCTAAACAAAATACATAACTATTTTTTACTTGAGATAAAACACGAATCAAACAGCTATTAACCTTCCACTTTTCGTGCAAATAATATTTTATCACGTATTTTCTTTTTGAATAAATCAGTATCTTGTATATTCCAATCTTCTGTGGCATTGACACCAAACAAACGACAATTATATGCCTGACATGGTAAATGCTGAAAATCCGAGTCGAGTCGACGCATTGAACCGGTGCCCAATTCACGACGATCGCCTTGATCAACGAAATCAACCTGTTAATAAAAAAACACATGAAAAGTGTCGATAAAAGTTGGCTGATATTATTGTACGTACCAATGCAAAACTAACAGAATCTTTGAATTCAATAACACGTCCACGATACCATCGTGATTGGTATTTGATGGCCACCAGTTCATCTTTAGATACCATAATTTGTGTTGCAATATTTCTTCGTAAATCATACTTTTCACTATAAGATATGTACAACAAAGACAACATAAATGAGAAGCTTAGATTGTCATTCTACTTACGCCATATGTCTCTGTAAGTTATTCAATTCAACATTTTGCTCACTTTCTAAATCATCCGGTATTGGCAACGCTAAACAAGCGTGAAACAAATTAAATAATTAAAATTCTTATAGTCTGGTTTTTAATTGTACATACGTTCTGCACCTCGTCCAAGTGAATAATCAGTACCATAAGGAAAACGTATAAAAAAATCACTCGGACTTCTAACATATGTAACCTCAACAGCATACCATACACTCAATTCTGGCTCGATCGTAGGCAGAAAAGGCTGTAACAGAACTGTCGATTCTAAAAAGAACTTTTTCATTAAATAATTGAGAAATCATAAAGCAGACTCACGATGTTTTACTGATGCCATTTGTTCGCTATCACTAGAAATTCGATGAGATGTTGTCGTTTTTGTTGACGATTGTGGATGTTGTATTGAAAATCCTTTTGTTCCACTACCTCCTGTATTGCCATCCGATGTAGGCGTTTGTTCTTCGTTCAATTGGTGTGAGTACAGTGGTGGACATTTTAACGATTGTTGTTGTGGTATCTGTTGAAAATGAGAAATTGGTAGAGGCGGATGAAAATGTTCCGCTTTTTCCGTATGAAGTAGATGAGCTTCTTGTTCTTTAGAATATGTTGTTTCGTTTAACTGACGTTGCTGTTCAATATATTGTATAATGCGCTGTCGTTTAATATCGTCCACATCAGTGATAGCTTCATAAGCAGCGCGTATTTCTTGTTCATAACATTCATCTGGCAACGCCAATTTTTTTTGAACAAGTATTTCATTGATGGAAACTGGTTTACCGCTAGTGCTTAAATCGAATAGTGTAATTTGTAATGGCTGATCTCCAAGTCTAAACAAACAAGAATCAATTACTATACCCATCTATAAATAGCCTTTGCATAACTTAACAAACTACTACTTAACTATTGATCTTTTTCAAGTAAAAAAGCATTTGCTTTAGAGCGATAGAGATTAACAAACGAAACAACAGGATAAGGACCGGCATATCGCCTATCTTCGTTAAGAGGAAGAAGAACGTTCTACTATAAACCATCTTTGACAGAAAATTAATTTTTCCAACTTACTTGATTGTTGATGGACACGTTTTAGCTACACGAAAACGTAAACTTTTATGTGAATGACCGCCAAAAAATTTATTAAATGTTACTATTGATTCTCTTGTCCAATCTTCTTCAATTGGTTTAACTGACGATAAACGACATTTGATTGTTTGTGGTGGAATCTGACGATATTCTGGCAGTAATTCATAGAGTGATTGTGCAGAAATTGAGCAATAGTCACCAAAATCAATACATAATGCTAGTACATTCTTTTTTTCACGATCTAAACTGATCACTTGCACACGATAATAACGTTGATCCTTTGGATTTTTTCCAACGCCAACCGAATCTTTTTGTATATTTTTTAAACGTTGAACTTTATCGCATGATATTTGTTCAATATAAATATCTTGTATCTGTTCATATAAATACTGAAAACTATTTTGTTCTTCTAATTGAATGAAAAAATGAGTGGGAGATGTTGCTGATGTCACGTGACATGAACCAAGATTATCTTTCAAATTTAAAGTGATTGATGGTAAACTAGTAATACGAGAAGACGGTTTCGTTATAATATTCATCGTAGATGTCGATGCTGTCTATTACAAAAGAGAGATTGGATAAACGACAGCAGTTACAAGTATTACACCTACTTTTTCATTTCTTGAGACCGAACCTTGTGTTTTTCGTTGTGATTGAAGTATGTCGGCGGCAACAACCTCGTTCGATCGTTTCGGGTGTTTTTGTGCAACTAAAAATAGCAAGTTGTTTCATATTTTTGTAGAGAAAAAATAATCATTTGACTCACTTAATATTTCATCTGGTAAATTGTATAAAGTGTAATCTTGTCTGTTTAATCGTGGTGCAAGCATCGATATAATTTCTGTGACAGAAGATTGTATTGCCATTTTTGATGTAATCAGATTTTCAGCAATATCCTGCAGAAAAAACCAAGACCAGGCCATGTATTCACCAAAAAATAAATGAGACTCATATTATAAACTTACAATATGTTTGTCCATGACCAACTGAACGAAATGCATCGGCCTAAAAAAGAAAATACACGATAAAAATAAAAGTTCTTTTTTTGTCTCAATCATCTAAATAAATTCTTACCAAATATCACTTGGTTCTTGAAGAATTCTCACATCAAATGTTTTGTTCAGCGTATCGGATGAAAACTGACATATTGCCTGACGACTCCAGGCAACATTATCAGAAGATGGAAGAATCTAAAAGGAAAATGAATATACAATGAGGTTACAATGAAAGACAAGCAGATTGATGCTTACTTCTGCCGAGGCGCAAATAGCTTGCGCTGGCAATGTCGCAAACACTGGATCTAATGGTCGAACTTGATCAATACTAACGTCTTCATAGTTACCATAATCCAAATAAAATGCTTCAATTGTTGTTTCTACAAAAAATACTGTCATGAGAAAAATCACGGGTAAGAAGGTTTACTAACCATTAATATATCGTTTCACACGTGCACGATACCATCGTTCATCAACTGTATAACGAGCAGCACAAAAGCCAAATTCTGGTGGAAAATATTTGACACGTGGTGGATCACTTTCTGAATAATATTCACTGAATGAGTAAAAAGATAAGTATCTAACAGACAGATAAGATTCAATACAAAACTTACTTCATACTATCGACCATCTGTGTGAAATCGTCAAGATATTTTATATTTTGCATATAAAAATACGATGGATTAACAGCAATCGATACTGTTGTTTGCAAATCATCTCCAGTTTTATAAATTTGTCGGAGAATATTAACATCGGGAACTAGAAATAAAATAATTAAACACTAATTGTCTTCTACTAATGAAAATAGGCTACATTGTAACTGCTGCATTGTTGGATTTGATATATCCGAATCTTGATGGACACCATTATTCGTTGCATTATTTGTCATTTCAATTTGTTCTTCAGTTGACGATTGTTGTTTTCGTTGCTGATGAGATGGAACAAATTGCGGTTGTGCACTACTAGGTGAAGATGCTAAAACGTCTTTAAACCCTATAGAAAAAAATTAACAACATTACATGAACCATCTGTTCTTCTTCTGACATTCAATGAGAGCATACTTATATCTTCACAAGGATAATGAACAGTTTGTTGCTTTTGTGATGCATTCTGTTCCGACATTTTTTTCACATTAAAAGCTGATGGTCCATCTAGCGATTGAATTGTTGACGCTAACAATTGTTGTGTTTGATTTGACGTATCTTGCGAATTTGGACTGGTTACGATATTGCTATTATTATAATTGTTTGTCATTGTTGGTTGCGGATGTACACGCGCTACATTTGTAGCTGGCGTTGTTGACTGTGGCACACTGATTGGCTTGAAATGATTATCAGTTTTTTGTTGTAGAATATTAGCACTATTGTTCATCTTCGTTGTTGATGATGAGATTGGAATAGATGAGCTGGCAGCAGTTACGGCTATATTAGCATACGTGTTCGGTGTTGATTGCTGTTTCGGTTCAAGAGATGAAGCAAATGATTGAGGCTGACAATGTTTGGTTGAATATGGTGGCAAGCGTGTTGTACTAGTGTTAAACTGTTGAACCATTGTAAGTGAATTTTCTTTAGATTGACAACGGAACTTGGCAACAGCCGAATCAAATTCCTAAAAATGACATAACGATTAAGAAGTTATATCTTCTTTATCATTTCCAACTTACTTGACAAATACATTCAGCGGTTCGATTGAGACCTGAAAAACAAATGATATTCATTCACTTTGTTTTACAGGGAAACTAATTCCTCTTACTTTGCACTAACGTGACAAAATTATGAATATCTTTCCGAAGTTTTTCAAAAACAGCAATCATTGCATCATCTGGAAGCTTCTGTGTCTAAAAGAAAATTATTTCAGTGAAACTATATTAAAGACAAACATAGCTTAGGAAGCGAGAACACTGCAAGGAATCTCTTGAGCTTACGAACGCCACTATTGATAAAAAGCAAATGATGTTATTTTGAGAACGCTTGAGAGAACAGAATATAATTGAACAAAAATCGTCGCCTATTTAGCATCATCTTGAAAGGCAAAATCGAATAAGATTCAGGTAAACAATATTTTCATGAAATTTTTCTTATCATTCACGTAATGGTTCCGAATACTTACATAACCATTTTGGAGTTCTGTTTCCGTGTTGAAATCATTTATATCGCTATTCTTATTCTTAAGACCACCTTGAATAATTTGCAATTTCATATTTTCTTTATACTTTGATGACATGGACATCCAAGATTGTAAATTGTCTTCATTTAAATCAAAATCTAAAAAATAAAAAGTTTTACAGTAGTTTCAAAACTAAACGTTGCGATTCAGTGATAAACTTACATTCTTCTAACGCTGGATCGTATAACTGAACAATATTTTCTTGTTTAGTGGCTGATGGTAAATTATGAGCAATAGTATCATAGACTTCATCCACAGATGGATTTTGTGGTAGAAGACAATTTACTTGACGCTCATTAAATAAGATTGATGCATGTAACATTTTCTAGAATAAAAGACTAACTATAGAATTTGGAAACAATTCGTTGTGATGAAGAGAATGCGCGACAAGTCCATGCCATCTATAGACTTCTATATCTTCTGATTGTCGCGAACAGCTAAGAAAGTACATGAGCATATAAGACAAATAAGCATTGTTGTATAGGTTGATAGTGACTAAACTTATCAAATTAAACTAGTTAAAAAAAATCCGAACAATATCCACGAGAGAAAAACGACAAAGCATCAGAGGACAATCTAGATGTAAAATCGCCAGTAATTTGAACGGCAATTCCATCCTGATTTACTTGTTTCGTTTTATTTTATTTTGATATTCATCTTCTAGTCAGACAGATAGGCGCGTCTTTGCAGTTGGCAACTCTTTCGATTTGTCGGAAATTTTCCGATTTCAGGCACTTTTACTTTTTTTAACGTTTGACACGAATTTTGTTCAAAAATGGATTAGGTTGAATTTATTGTCAAAAATAATCATTTGACTCACTTAATATTTCATCTGGTAAATTGTATAAAGTGTAATCTTGTCTGTTTAATCAGTTCTACACGACCTTTCTTTGCAAAGTTATAGAAATTACAAGAAAAGCCCTCAATGTTCATTGTCAGCTCAAAGCTACAGAAATTAATTTAGGGCTTTTCTTGTAAATTGTATAACTTTGCAAAGAAAGGTCGTGTATAGCTAGGAGATGTCTCATTTTAATCAGAAATTTGCGGGCTACAATCATGCTTCATTATAAAAAGGTTTTGGTTATTTTTTAGAGTTCTCGAAAACTGGTTTTCTAGAAAACCGGATCTTCAAGAGGCATGGGCGCGAATCCTTTTAGGGTATTTACCACCTCACTGAGGTCTATCGATCCATATTAAAATCATTAGAATCGGAAGGGGACATCTCGAAAGGTTCCCTCCCATGCTGTTTAAGCATGTCTGTTTTTCGCTTTTTTTCTCCAGTTCATTTTATTGAATTGTAGTGAAAGAGTGAAAAAGAAAAACAAGATTTACAAATAAATGAGAAAAACCAGTATAGAGTTTTAGTAAAAAATTGGATTTGAGAAAAAAAGTCCCATTTTCTCTGATTTTTAAAAGTAAATTGAGCTGGCTATCCTGCGCGTGTTATCTCTTTCCATGTTTTATCCTAGCTGAATATGTTGGTTCTTTTTGCTCCAGTAAGAAGCTGTGATAAATGTAAGTCCAGACTTCCTCTCGACAGAGTAGGAGTTTGATTAGTTAAGTATGTTGACCATACATTGCTTAGAATCTCAGTCAATCTATCTAAAGAAAAATAACGAAAGCTATGACCGACCTAATATAACCATCTTTTAGGCGTAAATTAGAAGATTGAAGATTTGATGAGAGTTGAAATGCATTTTCTTGAAAGAAATAGAAGAAAATAAAGTATAAAGATGTTGCCAATTTGAATATCTATAGTTGTCATTGTATGTATGTTGCTACGCAGATGTTTTTCTTGTCCTTAACCTCTCATTTGAACGAAGCGTATATAAGAAAAGATAACTGTTGTGTTCAAATTAGCCTTAATTGAAAAGGGAGAATATAAAAAACTATATCTGTTTGTTCGCAAACCAGAATTAAAACTAATAACTCTTGACAGGTGTTGTTTCCGCTCACTTATAAACCACAAATAATACATCATGAAAAATCTGATGTTGTTGTGCTCAGGATGTAGAAAACTCCATAGAGTTTCTGGAAAACTTATGGATTTCTATATATTTCGGTCTAAGACGTTGATCATGCGTTGTACATAGATGAGATTTACTCACCGAAAGTGAGAGATCACCAAAAATTCCAGACATTTTACGCGATAACCCTCACCAAAGAAATAAACACATAAAGAACCATATAAAAAACAAGATATTAACTGAGAAAGAAAGAAAAAGAAGAAAAAAGACAAATTATATAATAACAAAAGGCAGCGCTTTCTTGCAGACAATATAATAATAAAAATAAACAACTTGAAGCAACAAGACACTTTCTAATAAATGTTCATGTGCGTTATTATCAAATTGAAAAATGTTAGTCTCGTTTTGGGATCTGAATTTCTATATAGATCGAATACCGAGGTAATCCCAAATTTTATATTAATTACGAATAGCAATCGAAGATCACTTTACACTACTTATATCATCAGATCATTAAGTATGTCCATTATAACAAACAAAACTCAGTACCATTAATGTGACAGTTACATACATTTTTTAATCATAATGGTATATTGTTTGTTACTGGTTAATGTTCAATACATAGACCACATTCTTAGCTATCATTTAACAGTTCTGGTGTTGTATAATCAATTAAAAATGGATTTATTTTATGATACGTGTTTGTATGTGTTGTACGCGTTTGGGCCTGAGTATTGTAACTTATTAATTGTATAATAAGTTACAATATTCAGGCCCAATGCTCACATCATCAAGTAAATAAGTAGCGTTTATCTGTGATCCACAAAACCTTGAAAAAAAGTCTTTTTCTTTTCACTACTGTAACAGCACAAGGATCCATCGATGCAGCAATACGGAATTGTATGAAGATTTGCACTCAAATTGCATTATCTAATATGAATTTAAATTGTTTTCAACATGTTTATTCATAGAAGATAGTAGAATATGGATTATATTCCGTCGAATTAATCGATCATATTACATACATAGCGTTTTCTTATTAGTCTAATATACGATTTCCCAGCAAATTAACTCGTCAAATGATCATAGTTTGTTTATTTTTTTAGATGGCTTGTTTCAGCGTTTATTTTCTATTAGATAGAGTATCTGGTTGGATCATGGATAATAGTGCCATAGCGTCTATAATTTGAAGTTTACGTACACAACTCAAATATTCAGATGTACGATGTATGGAAGGATTAGTAGTTAAAAAAAAGAGCTGTATCAAAAAATATCTTGTTCTTGTCTAGGTCTGTTGATCTACTTGGGGGTACTAATTTATAAGCACAGATTGGCTCGAATCAATGTCCTTCAGTGGCAATCAATGATAGAGAAATAAATGAGGTAGTGCAATTAAGCATCAACGACAAACATCACATAATTTTAGTATTAAATACGAAGATACTAAATGAGAAAATTTCTGTAATAATTTTGAACTCATAACGACTTTATAACTACTCTAGTAAAAACAGATAGTTTAATTTAATTGTTTATTGATATTTTTGTACACGTTTTGCAGATATATATATATATGGAACTTTGTGTTGTTATTCTTGAATTAAAGCAATAAATGCAAGATTAAAATAGCTTAACTTTGAAAACACCCATAAACATAAGTCGAAAGAAATACCCGTTTTCTGCAAAAGACAAAAACTGATTTCCAAATAAAAACTTAGAAAATTTCAAGTCTACGCTAATCTTGTCCACTACATACCAGATGTCTCTGCTTTACAAAATAAAGAAAAAATTCTAACGTGAAACAGATTAATTTAGAAAAACAACGTTGTGAAATTAATATCCCTTTGGTGGTTGTACTTTTATTTTTAGAGATACATTAGTTAATGGCTTTGCATGAAGCATTATTAGCATTGCAAACTGGATGTAGTGGTTTACTGACATTGAAACAGGATGATCCTTATTTCAAAAAAGTATATAGCTCAATCAATTAAATATATTGAGTCAAATTTGTGTATATGTTTTAGCGTGTTCAATCATTACCCTATGTACATCCTGGTGAATTAGAACAACTGGATCGTTTAACTCAGTTGGGAAAACATTATAAGATGCTCGAAGATTTTGTTCAAAATAATCTTGTATCAAATGAAAGTGTGTATTTCAAATTATTTTATTTGTTTTTATGATTAATTTTTATTATTATTTAGGTGGACTTTATTTGTTAAGTTTTTCATTTGAATTACGTACAATATTACAAGAATATTTATCATGTTTAAGTAAATTAGAATATGAATGTCTGCAGGATACTTCATTAACATTATCACATATTGTGACATCTCTAGATGACTATTTAACATTATTACCAGCATTGGTTCGTTTAATTGACAGTTTACATTCAACACAATTTCGTGGATGTCAAATACTCGATTTAATTTATCGTTGTACATTTGATGGAAATATATGTTTATCATTAAAAATGAAACAATTACTAAAAGCTTGTCACAAAATTCTTTTTAAACAGATAACAACGTTAATTATAAATGGTACATTGTACGATGCATATAATGAATTTTTTATTGGAATAAACACAAAACCAAACATTGAAGCGATGGGAACAACAAAGACATTATCATCAACATTGACATCAGCTGTTAATTCCACAGCAACATCGGCAAATATCAGTCGATCTCAATCACCAGAAACAACGATTGATTCTAAACAACAAACAGATATTTTTCAAGTAAAATATTTTTCATTATGTGAAATTATATCATGTTAATACATATAAGTTTTAGATTGTTCAACCTTCACGTGTTACACCATCGGTTTATAGTCAATATCAGTTAATTCCCAACATGTTACCGTCATACATTCCTCTACAATTAGCTGAAAAAATTATATTTATTGGTGAATCATGGTTATTATTAAAAAATAATGATCAAAATTCCGATGATTTATTAACTACAATTGAAACATATTTCAAATCAGATACTATCGATTATAATCAACAAAATAAATTTGTTTTAGAACAATTCAAAAAATTGGCATCAGAAGATTTTAATCTATTTGAATTAGAACGTATTGTTGAAGAATCTCGTTTACAATTATCATTAATATTACGTTATTTATTTGTTGAAAAATTTCATTTATGTAAAGAACTTGATCAAATCAAGACTTATTATTTAATTGGACGAGGTGAATTGTATACGTTGTTTATTAATCGTGCTAATACAACACTATTAAATCTTAAAAAAGTAAATCGTTCAACAGAAAATGATATTAATGAACTGTTTAAACAATGTATTAACGATTTACAATTAGATACTGTCCTTAGTCCAGAAAATTTTCAGCTGAAGTTCACATTCAAAGACGATGCTACAACGCAACAGGTATGGCACTAGATGAAGCATTTGATGCATCGGTCTTTCATAAAATTTTGTCAGTTGTGATCCTAATTTTTCTATCAACTTGTCTTAAATAGTTGGTTCGATATAAGTGTTGCATATATCGTTTATCAATCTCGTTCTATCCTCTTATGCTGCTTTATCATAGCTTCAATCGCTATGTTGTATTTTATATCATTGCGGATTTCTCTGATACACGTAGATTCAACCGATGATATACTGTCAATTGAATTGAAAAAATGCCTGTTATGGCTTAAACCTATCAATATTTCTTTCAATTTGTTTTAATTCATCTTTGATATAGTTTTGAATACTTATCAACATTAGACTTAAAAGTTTTCTTAATGAACAACTGTAGTATGTAGACATACTTCAGAAAATATTAGCGTTCTAAACAATTTCATGATAAATGTTTGAAGGATCATCAGCACTACCTGGCTAGTATACGTGATGTGACATAATATTTCAATTTCATCATCTCTATGATCTTTGTGAAGTTTCTTCAGAGTGGATCTTGGAATTGTATAAACATTATTCAAAGACTGCTAATGATATTAGTTTCATCTGCATTTTGTCATATCACCGGAAAAAAAATAAAGTTGGTTTTGAATTGCTGAAAAGTGCTTTTTCGAATTTAGCACATTCGTTAGCCCAGAAGATTTTCTATTTTTGGCGAGAGCTATTGTCGAAAGTTTAGGAAACATTTTGAAACAAAATGGCGCAACAAAAATTTCCATGAAAATATAATATTAGTTTGAAAATTTTTCCTAAACTTTTGACAATAGCTCTCGCCAAAAATAGAAAATCTTCTGGGTTATTTTGGGTTATCGAGTGTGCTAAATACGAAAAAACACTTTTCAGCAACTCAAAAAAACTATTTTTATTTTTTTCCGGTGATATGTTTCTTTCAACGTTATGTTTCCACTAGTTTTACTATTCAGACTTTTAACGGCTACTTTTGATCGACTTCATCCCGTAGGACAATTGGTCCATTTATTTATGTGTTATTTTACAGTACGGAATATGTCTTTATTACTAAATAACGATGTTGTTGTTTCAATAGATTTACTTATCGCATGTATCATGTTAATATTGGTTCTATTTCATCCATCCGACGACTATGAAACTGATTAGCAATTCATTGAAAGGTCTACGAGAAAAATTTGATAACACGATACACTGGTCTGACACTTTTGGAAAAAAATACTTTTCTTTTTTTGAAAAACTGGACACTGGTGGTTAGAGTCGATTTTTTTGTGGCCAGGACTACATGCTTTGAACAAATTTTTGTTTCTAGAATGTAGCTAAGGAAGCCAGATATTGAACACTATCACTCGGATCCTTTCAAAATTTTTATTGAGCGGGAAAAAACAAATATCCTGCGCTGTAAGGATAACTGTGAAGAAACCCAAAGTTATAATTTTGTTTCACAAAACAAAAACCACTTGGAATTTCAAACTCATTTCTTTTTTACACACATGCAAAGCTAAGATTCATTTCTCCGAAACTACATGCTGTATGGATAATTTTGGGCGTATGTGTAGATCTTTGTGTTGTTCAAGAAGTCTCGTTTTTTGTTTGACTTCTTCCTCTAGTTGTTTTAGTTCAGCAATTTATATGCTACTGTTATGATATCTATGATCGCTGTTCCAAATCCTCATCCAAGAAAGTGATCTCTGATATTAGTCGAGACTAGAGGCTGATGATTTAGAACAGCGATCATAGATATTATTAATATTATTGGTAGGTTTAAGACTGGGTTATAGAGTCTGTTTAAAATGAGGTCAAATCTCTTACGAGGGAACCTCTCGAGGTGATTAAAAGCTTTTCGACTCAGACTATTTTCATCATGCAGGACTAATTTTCTCATTTTAATGTAGTTCGTTGAGACGATCTTGTTAAAGACATGCCACTTGAACATAGTTTCTTTTAGAATTTAGATTACAATGTTCATAATGTATAATGTTTTTCTTGTAAGGAGCGGTTAACTGGAGACTATCATATTTTTACATATATTTAAAAGATTCTGTTTAGGAATAATTTTCCTTGAATAATAAAGATAGAAGAGAAAACGACAATAAATAGACCTTGATGACGTATTTATGTGAGAAAAAACAAAGTTTGAGTTTTTTCAAACGTAATTATTCATGTTCTCAATTGAATAATTTTCTCTTCTAGGATGCATCCTTAAATCGTCGTTTATTATTTTCAAAAGAATTACCACAAGATACTGTCCCGTTTGATTTTTGGTCATGTGGTTGGTCTAATTTAATGATTAAATATAATATTAAATATCCGTTAAAAGCATTTTTTAGCGAAAATAGTAAACAACGTTACAATGATATATTTCAATTATTACTCGTGTTACGTTATGTACAAATAGAATTAAATTCAATTTGGTTATTAATGAAAACAAATCATAATATTGGTCATATTTCACAATTACGTAATTTAATGTCATTTTTCATTAATAATTTACAATATTATATTCAAATTGATGTTTTGGAACATAAATATCAACAATTAATCAAATCAATTCAATCTAGTAAAGATTTTCAACATATTAAACATTTACATGAACTTTTTCTAAATGATATTCAAACAGATTGTTTCATGTTAATGCCCGCAACATACAAGAGTATTAAACAAATTTTAACATTATGTATGTCATTTTGTTTATTCATTAAACATTTCGAACAAGAAAAAGAAAAAATGACAAATATAATGGTTGAAACAACCATCGAGCAATTAGGAAAAGACTTCAATTCAGAAACACGTTTATTATTTGGTATGTTAGGCGCAGTACAAAAACGTAATGCATTACCACAATTAGCACAATTTTTAGCCAGATTAGATTTCAATAGATATTTGACTGATAATAATGGATCATTTGGACAATTTTAAAATTTCTTTTCTAGACTGTACATTGAGTAGATTTGAATAAATCGAGACTTTTTTCAAATGTTTTTCCGCAATCGAATGTTTTCTGCTTGGCACATTCTAGCCAAAACATCGAAATCGGCAAAAAAACCGTGACACGTTGAATTATTTTTATACGCATTTATAATTTTATACTTATGAAATGACTATTGTTAAAAGAATAATTTTCACTGTAGATAATTACGAAAATGAATTTAAATTTAGATTCAACGAATACATTTCAGTACATTTCTTCATACAGTTTAAATAGAAAATCACTCATTCAAACATAATCGATATAATGTATGCATAGAGATGAATAGTTTTTATAAAGAGTAAATTCTTTTGTTGTTGTTAAAGTATTTGTACGATACAAAAAGATCATACTGAAATATGATTATGAAATAATTTCACCATTATCAACCATGTTTGTAGACAGTTCAAATGAATAGAATTATTATTCAAAATTTATGTATGAACTTTGATTATCAATAAAATAAGAAATGATCTTGGATAACATTCAACATAATTATCGTTCTCTTCCTCTCAGTAATTAACAGCTGAGTTTCATTACAATTGTGTCTTTATATCAGATTTTTGGAGTCTTCTCTAGTTTTGACCACGTTGAATTAACACAAACGATTCCTACAGATCTACAGTATAGATACTGAATACAACACAATGCCTGAAATAAATTTACGGAAGAGAAAAAAAATCTCTAGAACTAGTGTAGCTCTTCAAGTCAGAAATAAAGATGCATATTAAAAACGTCTTGTTGAACTGGGAGAAGGACGCCTTCTGGCGATTCTCAACATGCGACACTTTACACTTTACTTTTTGCAATCTTCTGCTAGATGTTTTGGTATGTTTAACTTCAAAATAAAACGTAGAAAAAGAAAAATACACACAGTAGCTCGAAAAATTATTCGTCCATCTATACGGTGTGATTTTGTTTTATTTGCTATTTCAAAACAAAATACATGCCAAATAAAAAAATTCCCGCCAAACCAAACAAAAGGGTATTCCAACCTGTTTGCCTGCTCTGCGCCAATCTTGGCTCATCTACATGTGACTCGACTCAATTTTGCAAATAGCTGGACTGGCTTAGCGAAATTTTTTTTATTTGGCATGTATTTCGCCTACTCTCTAAAAATAAAGAACCAAAAAAGGGTAGATTATGTTGCCCGGTACCCTCTTTTTTTGGTTCTATGGAATTAGAAATACTCTTAACCATATTTTATCATATCATTTGGGGATTTCAGTGTACACTTTTTGGTTTTGTAAGATTTCTTTGAGAGTATTCCTCATTCCACAGAACCAAAAAAGGAGAGTACCGGCATTTGTTACTAAGAGATTCCAAAAAGGGTATCCCGGCATGAAAATACCCTTTTATCGTTCTGTACGATACGAAAATTTTTTTTAGAGAGTTGTGATTTACCAGTTAGCCTAGCTTTTGTTCTAGTCGTTATAACCCGACAGAAACGAATTCTTTTTGTCTCTTCGATATTTTCTAGTATAAGTTGATGTGCTCTATCCGCTAATGAGATTATTTCGAATTTTCCGCATAGATTAGTGTTCCGAGTTAGTGTCTTTTTCTTAAAAACAAAAAGACTAGGAAAACGTGGCGGGTGTTTCAGTTATTTTCGATTGATAGTATAAGCCCAAATGTATTCAGATGCTATTCAAAGCTTATATCTAAAATTCACAAGCACAATTTAGTCCAACCGCACAATGTTCGTCTAATAAGTCAAAAAAACTTTACTAAAATGATGGTTAAAAGAATAAAGAGCCCTCATAGTGGGCACTTGTGACCCGGACATGTAGGTTTTTTATTCAAGAAGGCAATTCAAAAGGTTCAAAATATAGCTCCTATAGGTTGACTGATGTCTTCTTTCCGGTGGTACATCGAAAATTCTGTCAAAATCCTGTTCTTTAGGTTTTCTGCGAAATTAAGTGGATGAAAGATACTCAGAAAAAAGGAAAATTAATTTCTCTAGGTTTTCTGATACGCTGGTTTCGTTTAGTTAGTTAAGAAAGTTTTGGAGAAACTGCGAACGTTTGTCGTGGTTTTCTGGACATCCAGGTTCTTTGGAAAACTAACTTATAGAAAAACGTTCTAAAACGCAGAAAAAATTAATTTTTATATGTTTTTTGATAGCGCTGTTCAATGACACTGTCAGTCTAAAAGTCTATCAAAAACAACCATAATATTTTCTTAATGTCCGTATTTTCGTGCCTGAAACTGATGAAAACCCTCCCTGACAACTTCTGATCGAAAAGTTCTTGTCCAGACTAGCTATCAATTAGACATCGTCCGATTCAGTTTCCTCCGCTGATTGCGAATATCACCTTACTTTTTAATACAAGTGCTCCTAGACCGGGAAAATCGGATTTTGTCCGGAAAACCAGGGTTCCTTGGAAATCCTACAGATCGGTCGGTCTAGGAAGAGTTACACACTTTTGCGCATCGATCTTATATTTACCGCATAGTAACGAAAGTTTTGGTGTGTTTTTTAACACGCTTCTCAGGTCTCTGTGTGTTTTGGCCTAATTTTTGGCCATGTGTTCTCCCATGATCCTGAGCACTTGGAACAAAGTTTTATATCCCATTTAATAGTTCATATGTTCAACTATATTATATTGTATTTTAATCGAGAAAAAGTGCACTTTCAATTTTTTTCTTAATATCACGGTTGTTATTTATTTCATACGAAGATAACTATGTCAGAAATGGTGACATCATCTTTTTACGCAAAATGTTGAAATCAAACTACATAAATTTGAAATTTACCGGGTAACACAGATATAGATCCAAGCAATGTAAGACTAACGGAATGAAGCTCTGTTTTTGCTCTCTAAATTATTGATTAAATACAAAAAGTGGCAGATCTAAATGGAACAATGATCAAATGATATTGACTCTATCTAAACAATAGTCGTTGAAAATCACTACTGTTCATTTCAAAATAGAAGAACAACGATTGCTTTTGAAATAATTCTTGGTAAAGAAATGATGAAGACTTTTGAACTTCGTCATTCGATAGCTACAACCAGAAAGGAAAGTATCTTTTCATTAGAAGATCTCTCTTAAATGTAAGGTTTTTGAGAGGGTCTTTAGAAAACCGATTTTTATTTTCAAAATTTAAAATTGCAATATATTCACTTTTTCATATGAGTAGATAGTCTAAAGTGTTCAATTCAAAAAAGAAGTCGAACGAGACTCTTATCTTTGATCGTTTAGAATTGGCATCGGATTTATGTCGAGTCCATAGACTCACATAAGATAATTTTAGAGAACCTTAAACACATCTGGAAGTAATTCATGACTTTTAGTCAAAAAATTTATAAATCCGAGACTTTTCGAAAACTCCATACACTAGGAGAAGCGAAGCTTAACAAACCATTTCATAGTTTATGATGAATCTCAAACTATTTTTCAATTAAAACAATATTTTTTAAAATTGTACTCTGCTATTTTTGATTTTTGAAACTTGATCATTGACTACTCATTACTCATCTCAGTCAATAAAGTCATTGTGTCTTTCTTCTCCGTTGATGATATACATATTCTTTTTTTATTTCTAAGATGACGTTAAGCCATTTGTTTGGGTGATGTTAATCAGTCTCGTTCGAGCAAACAATATTGTCAACAATTAATAAAAACAGTTTTTGTTTATCTGTGTCTCGATATAAATTTTTTTTTTGTCTATCACCGATCTTATTCTCCCACGTAAGAATGATTGCGCATTATTATTGTAAAAAATGAATCAAACTAGCATTTAAAAATGCAAAAATTTATCAGACGTATATAGTATTATCTATCGATCTAACTATCTGAAAATGATGGATATTGACGATTGTATTAGTAAAGATTGTGGAACTATTTATCGTTTTCAATTTGCAAGTATCGCATTTCTTTGCGGTGTTTTATTACCATATACATTTCATACTAATATATGGTCTATTTATACAAAACCATTTTCGACAATTGATTGTTCTCGATCACCAGATTTAATATTAACACATTTAACAAATTCAACAACAAAATCAAATCGTTCTATTTGTTGTTCATGTGAAAAACGATCGTCATTATATTGTGATGAATTACTTAATGGTGGTTTAGATAGTGACATAAGAAAAGCAACAGTTATTGAAGAGGTAAGTTATAAATTTAACTGTATACCTCGTTTATTCATTAATCTATTTATAGTGGAACTTAGTATGTGGATCTGGTAATAGTAAAACAATTTTATATGGTTCAATATCATTCTTAATTGCCGAATGTATTGGTGTACTCACAATAAATATTCTCGCTGATCAATATGGACGAAAATTGTTATTATTAATGTGTTTGTATATTCCAGTGGTAAGAAGAAATTTTTATTATCATATTTTCATTCAAATGACTCTAATACTCATATATTTAGCTATTTGGATCATTAGCAGCGTTTACAACTACCTATACTTTGTTTATTGTTCTAAGATGGCCAGTCGGATTTTTAAATCAAGTATATAGTGATCATTCAATAGATAAATAATTAATAGTAATCAACTCTTCTAGGGATTATTACCGCTCGCCTTTATTATGGTGATTGAATCTTGTGAATATCGACATAGAGCTCAAATTGGATGTCTCTTATTGGCATCTGTGCCTGTTTTTGGAATTATGATGGGTAAGAAGCAATTAATACTAAAGAGTGGACTAGATAAAACCGGCCACTTTTATTCGTTGTTTTTCAGATACTTTACAGTAACCAAAGAAATCTTTCTAGACTCAGCTGATAGAGAATTGAATTCTCTACAAAACCTGTTATTTGAATCTCTGATAGCTTTTTTATTATATGAGCATGAGCACCATTCAAAATATTGCAGGATTCTGAGTTCTTGAACTGCGACACACTAAAAATAGAAAAATATTTACCTTGATCCAGAAACAGATTCCATAAAGATTTTGAAAACATCACAAGATTCAGCGAAAAATTCTACAGTTTTTCACATACTTTTCGAAATTTTACAGTTAAGTGTTCTAGGAAAATTTCACTGTGCAAAAAACTGATAAATCTAATAAAATCTAACTTTTAAATCTACTTTTCAGAGACTTTAGTATTTTTACTATAAAAGCAGTAAAACGTTCTGAATTCAGGGTTTAGTCTTATTATCGTAGAATTAAATTCTGCATTATTTGATATATAAAACAAAGTTTCTCAAATTGAAATCATTAATTAAGAACATTAATTTAATTTGAAAAAAATTGAAAAGCCGGTTGAGAATTAGTTATGATTCCAGCTGACGCAGCGGAAACATTGTATAAAGTTGTAAATGAATAAGATCGATAGATTACAAAATTCTCTGTCTTTCTTAGAATAACAAACGTAGAACAATTAACTATTGAATCTCAGACAATGGGCTAAAAATCTCAAAAAATGAGACGACAAAAGCACGTCGTAGTTCGAGAACTCAGCATCCTACAATATTTTGAATGGTGCTCATACAATAAAAATGCTATTAGAGATTCAAATAGGAGATTTTGTAAAGAATTCAATTCTCTATCGGCTGAGTCTAGAAAGAGCTCTTTAGGCTACTGTAAAGTAACTGAAAGCCACAACGAATAAAAGTGGCCGGTTTTATCTGGCCCACCCGTTAACATCTATTCAATTCTTAAATGTTTATTATAGGCGTGACATATTTTTTTATTTTTGATTGGAGACATATTCAACTTATTGGCACATTAATTACAACATTGACTCTATGCTATCCATGGTAGACATAATCTTCAATAAGTTAATTTAAGATATTTTCTTCATCTATATTATTCAAAGGTTAATACCAGAGTCGAGACGATGGTACGTTAATAGTCATCGTGTATCACGTGTTAACAAATTCTTACAATTATGTTCAAAACAAACAACTGGTCTTGGAAAAGTTTCAAAAAATTATTGTAAAGAAATATTACCTACAGATGCTATTCGAGTTGCTGGAACTTTAACTAGTCTATTTTTTGAAAGTCGTCTACGAACAATTACCTGTTGTCTATCAATACTTTGGTAATGATATTAAAATGTATCATATATTTATTATAATTTATATGTTATTCATATTTTAGGTTTCTTTCCTCATTTTGTTATCATTGCGCATTATTTCCTATTATCGTAACTCAACCAGCAATCAATTTTGTCTTAATGAATGCTGTAGAATTTTTTTCATTTATTATTGCATTAATTATAGCTTTTAAGTATATAAAATCTTTTTATTTTGTTGAAAATGAACAAATTTATTGACTCTCTATTTTAGAATTGGTCGTCGTGCACCATTAGCTGTACTTACCTTAATTAGCGGCTTATCTTCAGTCTCACTAGCTATAACACTATTGGGAAAAGGTAATTCAGTTTTTCTATATCAAATAGTTATCAATAACAATTTATCTCATCTATTTTAGAATATTCATGGCTCAATATTACATTTACATTACTTTCACGTGGATGTCTTCGAACTTGTTATTGTCTATTGATATTGTATTGTACGGAACTATATCCAACTTCAGTCCGGTAAAGAAAAAACAGATTTAGTTTCATCAGAGATTGTCTATAATATTTGATCCCTACTAGTATACAAAGAATGATCGTTAAATTAGAACAGAAATTGATGAATCATTTATTTTTAGCTGTGTTGGATTAGCTCTTGGTCTTGCTGGTTCTACTGTTGCTCGACTTATTGTTGAAATTTTATTATGGGTAAATATTTTGAATATGATAATATTTTTTTTCTTCAAAAAATTCATTCTTATTCTTCTAGTTTTCCATCGATCGTTCACTTCTGTTATTTATCTCTGGTGGCTCATTATGTTTAAGTTGCTGTGTTGTATTTCCATTACCTGAAACACTCTTATATGATTTGCCTGATTCATTAACTGATCTAGAATCAATGTCACGATCAATGTCAACTGATAATGCAACATTTCGTTCAAATCAAACATTTGATATGTCATCAAATTTAATTGAAAAAAGTAATAATATTCAATTATCTTCTGATTCTATAACTACAGCAACATTTAATGATTTATCAATAAATAATGGACCAATTCGATCACCAACTACTACCAGTTTACATCCATCAATATTAAAACAACAAAAAAGTGTTACTATTCAAACAAAACCAGAAATAATTAATTCATCATCAACAAATTCAACATCATCCACACCATCATCACCAAATCTAAAAGCAATAACAAATCCCTGTTATTTTTCATCAATAAATGATATTGATGAATCAACAAGACAAAATAAAAATAATACAGACTTTTATGATATTGAACATAGGACGAATAATAGAGTAGTTATAAGCATTTGTGGAGAGGAACAAGCAACAAAATTCTAAGAACTATTGTCCATTTGTCTATTACCAATCTGACACTGACAACTTGTTCGAACTAAAGAGGTCATATAATTCATTCATTCAAATGTAAAGATGTCAAGTAAAAATGATCGAGATGGTTATATGTTACCAGTCACTTCATTTTCTGACAAAATTACATATAAACTCTGAATTTGGTTATTAAAATCTAAATCGTAGATCGGAGTTAGAGTATTGGACAAGTGTAGTTTAAATTTTATTTTGTAAATTGAATAAAAATATGTAAAATCAATACTTTTACAATTCTTTTAAAAATACGCTTTTGAGATTAATTGGAAACTGTTGATGTAACACTTAAAATCAAATACAATAGACAATTTGTGACTTCGATTTAGGTTTTTTCTTTGTGTGTGTATGTGTGTGTGTGTGTGCTGCATAATTTAATCGGTGCTGTCATCAAAGAAAAAGGAAATAAAATAAGGACAAACGTATCAAACATTTTTATTCATCTGTAATGTAATGTGATTTCTAGTTATTTTTCTTTTTCCTATTTCTATATGGTCACAGACTAAAAGGTGGGTGAATGACTTCTCACTCTTCTCAATGTATACAGAGGTCTGTTGTCTTTACGTACGTAATACAAAGAAATGTATGTGTGTGTGTGTGTATGTGTATATGTGTCTATGTGTTTGGTTCCATGAAACTGAAAAAAAAAATTCATTTTCTTTTTAATATGATAGTAATATCGTTCTTTTATGCAAAAAACCGTATCATTCAGTCTTAGTTTGATCATTTTCAATAGCTTTTGTGATTGCAACAAACAGCTGTGCATAAAAACAAAAATTGGATCATTTGTAATCAACAAAATAGAAGAAAGAAGTTAGAATATTGAAGCATATTAAAATCATGCAACATATCAATAAGGTAATGTAATAAAACTAAAACTATTGTCTATCTAAAGTATTTTTACATATTTTTGTTCATTGTTCAGGAAAGAAAAGATAGTTTAAACGATCAAACAGACTTTTCTAATAAAATGGGACGATTTGACGAATTGAAAGATCAAATTCAACAATTGTACAATGAATACACACAAAATCTTCTAAATGAAAAGAATTTTCTGCTCAACGAACTTGAATTACTTAAACACGAAACTGAAACAGCAACAAATTTTATTAAAAATGGTACACATCATAGTGATAATGATGAATCACAAATTGATACACGAGCTAATAGAACTTCTGATAAAATTGAATCGAAGAAAAGCATAGTGTCAGACAACAAGATTAATAAGGTAAATTGTAGTTTTTAAATGCCATTTTAGAATGCATGAATTAGTGGTGACTGATTCAAAATTCAACAAAACTAACATATTATTCTCAATAATAATTCTGAACTATTCCTATTGTTAGTCAAATTTAGCGTCAATAATCTTGTTGGAGTCGTCTCTAAAAAGATGGTGCTAAAATTCTGAAACTTGTTGTTGCTAAACTTGATTGATCTACATAAACATCTTATCGTCCGTTTTTGACTAGATAACTGATATATCAATTTGATTTTTATTCTTCAAGATACATGAAAAGTATTTATAGTCTTACTTTAGTATGCACTTTTACAACAATAGACTTTTTATTTGATTTAGTGTCCAAATAAATCTATTACAATAAAAATACGGATAGCCCTTTACTTTTGACATGATAAATTTTGAAAGACTAACATATTTTTCTAACATCTCAAAATATCAAAGATCATCATGTCCCTCATAGCATTGAACTATTAATTCGTCGATAAGAGTGAGTTCTTCAACTTCTCAATGTCTTTAATAGAGATAAGTGAAAAATTTTGTAAAACTTCAAACTTTGTATCAATTTCAGGTCACCAGTCTCTCATCACTAACGAACGATGACACTCGCGTACCAGTTGATTCTCTATTTACCATAAAATTTCAACATTCATTTCTGAATGGTGGCCATCCAATGCTAGGTGCTATTAATTTACTTGATCCCAAAAATGATAATAAAATCGTACGAACAATATCGTACAAAGAGTCACAAAATCCAATTAATGTGTCATCATTATCGTCATTATCTTTACCATTAGAACAAGAATATTGTGATGACATAAATTTTTGGTCTATGATTAGTGATTCTGACACAGAAATCGATCATCATCAAAAATTACTACCAACATCTAATATGTACAATAATCAAAAATTGTATCCAATTGTAATACATTATACAAATTCAGAAAATGATTTTAAAATGCGTAAACGTTCGAATAGTTATTATGGTGGAAAACAAAATAATCAACATAGACATAGTTTTGATATGACAAATAATAATTATTCTGATAATAAAGATTTTATTCGATCTAGCCGTCAAAAGACAAAACGAAAAAGTTTTACAAATCATTTATATTGTAGAACGGCACAAAATGACATTGAAGTAGATAATAATCAATCGGTAATAAATATTTGGTGGCATTTAGATGTGGATATTGTACCTGTCTATAGTGGCTATCGTAATCAAAAAACATCAACGTCAACAAAAACTCATATATATATTTGTGATTCTAATGGTAAAATTCGTATTATTAATGCATCGGCTGGTTTATTAATCAGTTTATTTCAATTAGATACATATGGTCGAGTATTAAGTTTTGATGTAAATGATTATTATTTAATTGTAATAACAAATCATTCAAATAATGAAAAATATTCAATTAAATTATATGATTATTTAGGAAATTTTTCACGTTTACTACGTTTAGATACGATTTATCGACCATATTCAATAGCATTTACATTTGAACATATTTATTGTTGTACAGAAAATACTTTAAGTTCTATTGATGAATTATTATTATTAGATTTAAATGGTAAACAATTAAATCGATTACAATCTAATTTAAGATGTTCAACAATTTCACTTAATAGACGTTCAGTTGCTGTTAGTGATGTAACACATAATAAAATTGAATTACATTCAAAAACATTAAATCAAAAACAGATAACAATTGAATTAGAAAAATATGATAATGGTATTGAAAATGGACCATATAATGTCTGTTTAACTGAACGCGGATATTTATTTGTAAAAGTTAATAATAATAGACAAATATGGATAATTAATTCACAATTACGTCTTATAAATAAACTACAATTTAATGATGATATATGGGCAATGAAAACATTGCCACATGATTATTTTGTTGTTGGATTACGAACGGGACAAGATCATGGAAAATTAATATATATAAAATATTTAGATTTAGAGTAAAATGTTCACGTTATTCATATATAGAGGGGGAACAATAGAATAATGTCTTCTTAGACATTTTATTTGGGATTTTAATCAGCGTATACGCTGCTGCATTTATCTAAAAATAAATATGTAATGAGACATTTTATTGTCGACCTCTTTATCGGTAAGCTTTTTAATTACTCACATTAGGCGAACGGCAAATAATTTGAAGAAAAAATAAATACAAATTTTTTTGAATGTAAAAGAACATGATTTCCATCAAAATGGATAGATTTCTTTTTACCATTTTTCATAAAAAATTAACGAAGTTTCTCTATTTACAATTGTAAACAAACTAACGATTTTAAAACCAGTGAAATGTTAAGTAAAGAATGCATCGATTTATGTGTCCTAAAAGTTCAATAAAAAATAAACTATCACTACAGAGAAGAAGTATCAGTGGTTTCAAAATAGCATATACAATTGAAAAGCATTAGGTTTACTAAGGAACGAGTCGCCTTTAATACTAAAAAGAAATACTTCAATCAAGAATAGTTTTATTTTTGCATCTACGCTCTACTACATTTTGACATGATCTATCTCGAAATAGGGAAGATGTTACATTTATCATAACTATACGCCTCTTCTTGCGTTTTCAAATCTACCTTTTTCTTACATTTTATACATGCAATTATATTTTTATACGTCTAACGAGGAAAGGACACCAAGTGATAAATCGCTTCTAGCTTAAAACTTAGTAAACAATAGGTAATCGAATGTGCTGATTCCGGATACTAACATGAGACGGGCCGCTAGGCCTCCAAAGACTGG